>JAAIFI010000293.1:0-40940 GCA_011032875.1 Phlebia tremellosa
TTGCATACCACGTCAGGGAAGACCCGTGGGTATATAGATTATCCACCCTTTTTTACACCCTAGTTAACCTCACCAGGTAAATTACCGTAAATTACGGTAATTTACTATGTAATTTACGTCCGGTAAATTACCTATACCTTTTCTACCCAACACTACTTGTAAGGCACGTTCACTCTTTATCTCACACCGTATAGAACGTCTGTTTCTCTGGTATCTCAAGGGCGCATGGTGTAGTTGGTTATCACATCCGCTTAGCATTTGATTGTGATTGCGGGGGGTGCTGGGTTCAATTCCCAGTGCGTCCACTTTTGCGTCTTTCGGCAACCACTACCGTCCCCCTTCGTAAAGATAGCAATCTTTTTTACATTACGGTGTGCATAATGTCCGTCGACATGAGCATGCAAATTACTGATCACTGAAAAGTTGTTGGCTGACATGGGCATGGATTTGAAAAGTTCGGGCGATGACATGTGCGAGTTTTCCGAAGACTTGGTATGCGGAAACGTATGTTCCACATGTCATCCTTTACCGTGGCAGGTCCCAAATTGACAAACCAAGATCCTGGCATGGGCTTATAATCTCACAAAACACACGATAGTTGAAAGCCTCCGTGCGTCTGAGTCACTTGGACCTCTCAAAGCGCAACAATACTCACGCCGTCATACCAAGAACCGAAGAGAGTATTGAAAACTTCTCGGACAAAATACCACTGGATTGCACCTTCCCGCTCCTCTTTCACGCCTCAACTGTATGATTTTGAGGTTTGAATTGTATACTGTCGAACAATCTGCGATTGCCGAGGTATAATGGGAACCCATTGGGCGCTCAATGCGCCAGTGCCAGTCAATAGAAACCGATTGGTTCACTTTGGTTCGTCGTATGAAAGGCATACGTTTTGTACATCTTTGTGATAGCACAGCATCCCCCCCTCCTCCCTTTTTCGATCACTCAGCTTGCATCACGGCTGCTTAGCCAGTGAGTCAGACGTAGTTATATTACGATGTTGACATCAATGCTGACAAAGTCGCGCTAGCCCTCACAGAATGCAGTCAAACCCACCATTTCCGCAAGAGGTGACGGAGAGGATCATTGACTGCGCAAGCGACAGTGCTGCAGGCAAAAATTTAAAATCATTTTCTCTCGTCTCAAGAGCGTGGCTTCCTCGTTCGAGATTTCACCTTTTCCGTCGCCTACGAGTCATTATATCCGACATCAACTCCAATGCGCTGGATAGTCTTCTGCACTGTCTGCGTTGCAGTGCCGCTGCAAGGCGGTTCCTGTCATTTCTTCCTGCTGTTGATTTCGTGCAGGAGCTTCAAATATCGGATCCCTTCCGCACGGCGTCTCCGACCGAAGGCCGTACTTCGCACGGTCCATTTCCCACTCTGGTATTCATCCTCCGAATGCTGCCATATCTCCGCGTTCTTGAGATCGACATGAAGATTTCCGCGCCACAGCAGTGTCCTGCGAATATATTGCACAGCTTCAATCCACGAAGATTAAAGCGGCTTGGCCTAAGTGTTGACTCGGACGTGCGCTGCATTCTTCCATTATTCAGCTCTATTGCCACGCTATCCATTTCGTCCCCAGTGTACGTGAACGTGGACCAGCCGGGGAGTATACAGGCCGGAAGTATGCAGAGAGGCGGGTATGTTCAAGTTGAGCGGGCCGTGGTCACGGCCCGGGTGTTAAGATCGGAGTATGCTAGCGCCCTGAAGGATATAGGCTCGAAGGCCGCTGTTCAGCATTTGACAGTGGAATGTGAGATGATGCAGGATTGGAAAGTTCTCGGATACTTCTTACGGTTGGAAGGATTTGCACGTGGTCTCCAATCGCTCACAATAGATATGCGCAGTTGTGATCTATCCCGTACGTGATATTTATCTGCTCGTCGACACATCTAGTAGCTCAACAGACCCTATAGATTCAATCCCGGACTTCAACTTAGTCACCTTAACGTCTCTGCGGACACTTCACTCACTTGTCGTACGAGGCTTCTCGATCAGCTTGCGTGGAGGGAATGCAGGATGTTTCAAAGGCATTACTGCCCTCCTAGACGCCTGGTCTTCTACTCCACAAGGAATTCAGCACCTCAAATTCGACATGCTGTTCCGAGGCAAATCGATTGAGGTGTTGACGTACATCTGGAATCGTATGGACGAGGAATGGGCACGACTGGAAAGGGCGCTGCTTAAATGGCGCCGAATTTCAGACGTGACTTTTGAGGCGCGATATATATCGGATCGCGCTCTGACACGCCCTATATCAAAGACAGACATCGAGCATGTGCTGAGAATGAAGATGCCGACAATCCACAGTAGAGGTGTATTACACTCGGTATAGGGCATGGTGTCTCTGGAGATATCGTTGAGCAATGGGTCTATGACGGACGAGAGTGACGTATGTTGTGCTCCGGGTCGGGTCCACGATATCGCGGTAAACATACTGTACTACTCCGCATGGACATTGCTTTTACGCATCTTATAGCAAATTTCATTTGAGGGTAGCGAAGCCAACAGCGCGCTTATCGAAGGAAAACACAGTGTAGACGTTCTTCATAAATCTGACGCAGGCCAGTGAGCAATTCTTCCGTGATGGCAAGCAGTATGGCAAGCTTACGCGTCACCCAAAAGCCAGACCCTAGAGCCCAGACCAATATCTTGGGCGGCGAGAGTACCAACGCAACGATTAACACCAACGATGCCGAGATTGAAGCTGTAAATAAGTCGGCACGTATATCCAGAAATATACTCAGAAGAACAACGCACTTTTTCGGCGAAATGGTCCAAGTCTTGCCTCCCCAGTTAAAGCCAACGGTGGGTGTGGAGTTGCAAGGGAAAGAGTATAATCCTTCAAGTTCATGGTGGTCGTACACCGCGGAGCCAGGAATGGCTTCGTAAAAGGCCTTTACGGCAAGAGGGGGGCCATACATGATAGTCGTGCCGGAGTCGATGATGGTCTCGAAGTTGTCCACGACATTCCTGGAACCAACGGTGGCCTTCGCACCCTTGGCCTGCCAAAAGCCAGTAAAGATGTTGATGTCATGGAACTCGATACCGCCGCTATATTTCGAGGTGTCCGTACCGCCGAGAAAAAGCTCCGAGCCGGAGGCTGCGAGGTTGAAGGCAAACGTACCAGAGCTCACAGCGCCCTGTGCGATGGCAGTGTTGAAGAAGGGGCTCTGTAGACGAGTTGGCTTAGTCAATCTCAGGACCCCTTTGTTAATATGACTGACCTGGCGAAGGTTAGAGATTGCGGGCCATGCGAAACCAAGAATGCCATCGGCACGATCATATTGGAACTCGGTGGAAAGATTAGTCACTGCAGAGAAATACTGGCCGGTCACCGAGATACCACCAACATTTACGAAAATGCGAACCAATCAGGATCGTGCTGATAGCGCATCCCTAAAAAAATGGACTACCCACCAGTGTCGGTATAGATGGGGCCGGAGACAGTAGAGTCATCACCGTACTGAATTTCGAAGGTGCCGCTCTTCTCTAACGACGTCGAAGACAAAGAGGCAGAGTAGCGGTGCTTCACCTTGCACACTTCCGGGGTGCATGACGAACTGGGGGCCCACAAATCAGAAGAACCGGTGTCGAAGTCGATAACGAACTTCTGAGCAGGCGTGCCGATGTCAGTAGAGCCGATCCACTCTACTTCGTTCACGTCGTCCAGCGGTACTGAGCCGGTTGCGCGCTTCTGAACGCCAGCTGGAAACTCCTTGAACGGCTTGACCTCAAAGTCCTCGGGAAGACTGCCAGTATTCCGCTGGAGATTACGGAGTGCCCTCTGATATTTGCTGTAGACGCGAAAGCTAAATCAGTGTTTGTCTTTCCACAATTAATTGCAAACGACGTACTTGAACGTTTTGATGTTGTGGAGAATGGCCTTCTCGTGATCAAAAGTGCCGTCGGCCCTGGTGAGAGATTCGCGTTGGCGCAAGGCAATCCGGACGCCATTTTGCTCGTCGACGATTGGAGAGGCCGATGCAATAAGCGAAAGAGCGACAATAACCAGAGCGGCTTTGCGTAGCATGACGTGTGATGGTGATGAAACAGAGCAGCTAGCAGTTGACCGTCGAAGTGGATAAAGCAGGGAGAAGACTTGCGGGTTAAGCAAACTGCGAGCGGATGCTTTAAATATCACGGAGAGTTAATGAAAGTTCGTGTTTGAGACATGTTTCTCGGATGTGATGCGAAAACAGACATCAGGATGTTCAAATTGTGGCAGCGCGTCGACGACAGGATGCACAGATGCCATACGCCAGTGTCGGCGATCTCGGTAGGCATAAAGTCAGTAATACGCGCATACTCAGCGGTGAGTCTACCGAGTCGGTCCATGACTTCGAGCACAGTTGCGTACTCAGTAGAACACTGCATCACTACCGAATTCGCACTCACTGATGTCTATGAACGCGATGTTATGCGCAGCGCGTACCCGAAAACCCCGGCGTTGGGGTCGATTTCTGAAGAATTACGTCAATCAAGCACATACTACAGCACATGGAAGTCTGCTCGGCAGTATTTCTCTGAGAGACATGTCAGCATGACGCACCGACACAGAGAATCAACTGACCTGTGGTAGAGAATACCGATGAACGGCACGGCACAGGGTACCACAAGCATATGCTACGTGCATAATAGTGTTGCAAGTCAATCAACATTCAAGTGGCTGCTGAGAAGCACACACATGAGGCGGTAGGCATCCGAATTTCCGAGTCAATATTTTTTCGGCGAATCTGAGTTAGTCACTAAGTATCAGAATGTCACACAGCATCCCTGGAGCGCAGCGCTATTACCACCGTATCCAACAGGTTGGATAATGAATACCCTTGGGTGTAGAACAGCAAGTAGCAGAAAGCGACAGGCGCCGTTATTCCGCCAGTCGGAAACAACCGATCTGATGGCGCATTGTTCGATGCGCCCCATCTCCAGATATAGAACTGTCGCGACGGTGGAAGTCCGGCTTGATCGCTACCGTCGTCTCCGCTCTTCACGCGAACCAATCGACCAAGGCCTATTGAGCAAGACTCAACATTCTCAAGAACCAGCTCGAGTATATCGCAATGCATAGCTAATGGGTATTCCATCCCTCGCCTCTGCATGGAATAATTGCATTACTATCGTGTGTCACTGTCCGCCTCTCTACCATGGTGTCCTATGAATGTAGTCAGCCTTCTCCGGTGGCTGACTTCCGGGCGGACTCTCTCGAAACCTGCATTTAAAGACCTGCAGTAGGCGTCTTCCCCACAACTCTTCCTGGCGAAGACTCGAAAGTTTATCTGGTACGCTGCATGCCCTTATGCTAGTAGCACATCTCTATACTGAGACTGATTCTTCCGATTGCAGGACATATCTCATTCATCGCACGGTTGCTGAATTATGCCTCTCTTCAAACGTAAGACAGGCCCCAGTAAAGTCACACAGAACGACAACAGCTGGGACGATTGGAAGCAGCATGTAGGCGAGAAAGAGGGTGTTCAGCAGCCTTCTTCGGCTCTTCAGGGAGGTTCATCCACTCGTCCTGCTCCCAGGAGTATTCTCCGGATCTCCAGTTATGGACAGGATCTACCGACTGGTGATCGTAGGCGACAATCCATGGCAGCCACCGCTTCCCCATCTCAAGTCGATCCTACAAGCAGAGATCGCTTCCAATCTTTGCCCGCGTCGAACACAGCGTCCGCCATCCCGGCATCCCAAAGTACTGGTCGGTCGAGAGCGTCGACATCTTTGCCTCGGAGCGATGTCCGCGGTCCTGCAAGCTACAAGTATGATCCCGAATCCGATCGTCTGGACAGAGCCTGTGGCCAGGGTGCATTCGCGCCTGTACGGCCGCCACATCGAACGTTAAGCAAACGGAACTCTCGTGCATCTGGCGGGTCCAGATCCAGATCCCGTTCAATGTCTCATAATGGTCAAACTCGACAAAACGGCCTCGTTCCTCGCTTCCCCACACCGCCTGTTCAGCAGGCCATTCGTGACCTTTCGCGGATTATGCGCGATCGCACAAAGCATTTCCGTCTCAAAGACTATCTAGAACCGGAAGAGTTGGCGAGCGGGAGGATCTGGGAGGAAGAGGAGGAGACGTTGGTTGATTGCGTGCGAGACCGTGTTGACGATGAGGATGGAGAAGATGGTGTTTGGAGAGTGGAGAAGAAGCAGCGCCAGATGAGGAGGCAAGCAGATCGAGAGATGACGAGGAGGCAGCAAAGTGAGTCACCCTTTCACTGTTACCCAGTCACCCTCTGACTTTTGATCTAGGTGTATTCGGCGCACATCTTCAAGACCTCACGACCACGGCGATGGCACGAGTCGCTATCGGAGGATACGCTCATATTGTACCTATGATCGCTGATGCATGCATTGAGGAGCTCTATCGCACCGGTAAGTGATCCATGTTGGCTGAAAGGCTTGTCTCTCATATCTGCAAACTGTTTTCTAGGCGTCTACAAACCGAATCTCTTCCAAGCTCTTCCAAATCGCGAGCGACTGTTACAACTTGTCGCTCGGTTTGACCAAGCTCCTTCCAGAACGAGAGCCAATTCGATAACTCCCACATCAGAAATGAAGGTCTATGCCAAAACTCAGTCACTTCGCAACGAGCAGACACCCGACGTCTGCGCTTTGCTGGTCACCTATCTATCCGCCCTTCCTGACACTCTCATCCACCGTTCTCTCAGCGATGCTCTCTGGGCATGGTGCGTTTCGCCTTCGATTATACGCCAGGAACAGCGCCTTTGCCGACGAGACGACGACGCAAGCGAGTCTGAATATGAAACAAGCGAAGATGAAGAGGAGAATGGTCCCAGCTACAATGCTCGCCTCCGGCAGATGGAGCTCGATCGGATGGACCTTCCGTCTCTGAAGGTCCAGATACTCCTAGCACAGCAGGTCCTCCTCCTCCTCCCGCCGCGCCACTTCTCGCTGCTTGTCCACCTCATGACGTTCTTCGCCACGCTGCTCATCTGCCCCGAGAACGGGATGAGCTCAGACGACATTGCCCGTATCTTTGGGCCGACCGTCGTCGGCGGGATGACGCGCAAGCGGAACAAGCACGAGGCGCAGAAGGACATGGAGCGGTCCCGCGGGGAGAAGGACGAGAAGGAGAAGAAGATCATGATGTGGCTTCTGAACAACTGGGAGCGGGTCTCCACAGCATACGAGGTGGATGAGGACCGAGGGAACATGCCAAAACGCACGAGAAGCGCGTCTGTCGGCGACGAGCTTGACGGGCCCAGGCGGGGATCACAAGGCGGCCGCACTGCAGATAATCGACGCGATAGTGTCAAGGTATCGAGAGACGCAGGACATGAAATCGATGATACGCAGCAGCGTAATCGCAATACCAGTGGTCAGTGCGATAACAAGCGGCACTCCAAGGATGAGCACCGTCCATCCGTATCTGGTTCGTTGACATCTACCTCGACGAACGAACGTTACGCCGCTCGTCCTAGAAGCGGGAGTCTTCAAATTCCTAAAGGAAAGGTAGAGGACCGACGCTCATCCGTACCCAGTTCCTTGACCTCCGGATCGTCTGCAAGTTCATCAAACCTAGATTTGGAACAAGTCCAGGATACTGTACCTCCCGTCGGGCCCGCGAAACAGCAACTAACTGATATTCGCGTCAGAACCCCGAAGGAGCATCTTCCTGGCAGTGTATCCGAGCTCATCAAATCACGCCGAGGTCATTCTGAGTTCGTAGGCCCAGACGATGGCAGTGTATACTCTGATGGTACGCAAGCTCACTCTGAATTCTCAAAAGACATCCGTCCTGATCATTGACATGAACTTCACAGATGGAAACGAATCTCTCTACGGCGTCATTGAATCATACCTTAACGAGCCCACTGGTCCCCCAGCCCAACCGAAGACTCGCACATTTTTGGCAGTCCCTGAGGTCGCCGACACTCCATCTGCCCCTGAGGCTCTCCCTATATCCCCGGAACGCAAGAATCCCGATCTTCAGAAGCAGTTGGAACAAGTTTTGAAGGAGCGAGATGAAGCCAGAGATATGGTTGCCGCTATGCGCCGTATCATACAAGGCACAGAGCCGTAGTGTCCACCCCGGCGCATTGTCATGTATATAGAACATCGGCTTTGGTCATGTACGGGCTGAGCTTTATAAGCTATCGGCATCGATTTCTTTTGTCTATTCGCTATCCCACGATGATTCATCGATGAATCAGGATCGGTGATATGCGTGTATCGTCTCCTTATCAGAGCAATAATGACAGAGTCTCCATACTCACTGACCATGACTACTGCTCAGAGCGGAGAAAACGTTCAATCTGTCGAAAGTACACCCGCATATAGAATCAGCACAGAGTTTTATTTCTGGGATGTATACCTCCTCGTAAGTACCCGTTCCGGAGTGTGTCATGCTTCCACACCTCACGCCGTACCTACAGGTAGAGGGAACTCTGTTCAGAGTGCCACGGACGCAGCTCGAAAGCAGTTCAAAAATATTCAGAGATATGTTTCTCTGTCCCACGGGAGACGGTGGACGTATTCCAGAGGGTTTGAGTGCTGAGAAGCCCATCCACCTCGAGGGAATTCGGGAAAACGATATGGTACAGCTGCTGAGAATACTGTACCCCAGGTAACTTCCCGACCGCATATCTCTGAACGTATCATGATGAAGACGTATGGCTTAGGAATTTCGGCGAAGTCGCTACCCTGTCATGTGAACAATGGATCGCTGTCCTCCACCTCTCCACAATGTGGCAGTTCGCTAAAATTCGCGAACTCGCTATCGATAAACTCCAGAGCCTTGCCGATCCGACGACGAAGCTTTTGTTGTACAAAGACCCGAAGAACGAGCTTGATCCTGTGCAGTGGCTTCTGCCTGCTGTGCGTATCTTCGCGGGACGGGATGACGGATTAACAGTCGAGGAAGGACACCAGCTTGGGATGGCAGATACCCTACAAGTCTGCAGAGTACGAGAGATATATGCTGTACAGCGGATTCCCCAGCAGAAGGCGACGAACCGCGGAAAGAAGGGTGCTTCGTGGCAGCACAATGCATATGGCTTGGTCCGCTCAGTGGACGATATCATCTACGAGGTATTCGAACTGCAGCGCCCTGAGATTCCCGGCGATGGGGAGCAAACCTATAGCGACCATTGGTAAACATACTAGCCAGAGGTCATAGGTCGAGTTAAGGTCCATGTAATTGCCATCTATTTGCCGTATCATCGACATATGCGTATACCAGTACTACATATGAAGATTCCGTTTGTCAAGTCTACCTGCGTGAAAGTGGACCGGTGTCGGGTGTGAACTGTGGTGATGATTTTCCGTACCGTTAGAAGCTATAATCCTCCTCGAATCGCACTGTCACGAGGCCTCTTCCGGTGAGAGTGGACATCTCCTGCTTTATGCAATCCTCAATTCGTCCAGTAAAGTGATCCGCAGTACCCATGGCGAAGAACGGGCTGCGGAAGACGATATTGAGAGCCATGGAACCTTCATAGGATTTGATAGGGGACGAGAGGCCCGCGTTCGCTGCTATAGCGTGTAGCTTTCCCCTGTCTAACGCCGCCTCCTCCAAGCGCTCCCAAGGGGATACGGTATGCGGGTCCTCTGCGTCGCGCTCGAAAATGTGACACGCTGCTTCCGGTGGCTCCATGAGAAGCAACACGATAGTGAAAAGGGAGGTCGAGGACGGCGCAGATGACACGAGCGGTAGGATGATCCCGAAGATGTCAAAATCGACGCCTATAGTATTGAGCGTGAGGCAAAGACCAGAAAGAGTGATCTCTCGCAGGGCCTCCAAAAAGGAGATTGTGGTCAACAGGTTTATGTCTGTCGCATTCTCTGCATTCAACAGACGTCAGTAGGTTTGCAGATTCTCGCAAAGGCGAAGAACGTACGGGGTATGCAATATTTGAGATCGATTTCGAGTCTCTCGAGCGACCGCCCTAAGTCCGCGTCCCTGCAGAACGCGCTGATAGCCTCAAACTTTTCCGTAGTGCGGCAGGTCACCGTGAGCGACTTCAGCGAGTGGCGGGTCGGAGTGCGTCTGACCAGCTCTAGGAAGAAGGCGGTGTGCCGTGGAAGGTGTAAGCGGAGATGGCACACCTCGAGCTTCTTGGGGAAGGGATGCTGGCCGACCTGAAGGGATGGGTGAACGACCGCATCCGCATGTGTCGCCGGGAATACGTTGAAGTGCACGAAGCGTAGGAAAAGCGAATCGATGCGGCTGAACAGCGAGAGAACGGCTAGTAGCTCTGATCCAGCGGATGAAAGGTTACTGGCATCGACGAGGACCACATGTAACACCTTCAAGGGGCGCGGCTTAGAAGGAACGAAGTCTGAGTCGGATACTCGCAGAGCATTCAGATGCAAAGCGTTGAGGTTGGGGAGCGAGTGGATGATTGCTTGCAGAGTGCCCAAGGTTAACAGGGGCTTGTGACCGGGTCCGCCACCCTTACCGTCTAGGTATAACGTCCGCACCATCGACAGCCCAGTGCAAGGCATGTCATGAGCACCGTTGACTGCAGTGTAGCTTGCATGGTTGGTGGTTTGGAGAAAAGCAGCGAACGCAATGAACGCTTCGGCAGGGCCTCCCACGCGCAGAGTGGAAAAAAGATGGAACCGTGATCTACTGATCCACGTTCTGCACACCGTCGTGCATGTTTTGAGTGCAGTTATGTCGTCGGAAAGCTTGTCAATGACCTCGTCGACAATTTCTGGAGGGAGTTGAGGGATGAAAGAGCGGGTAGTGTGCTGAAGCATGACGGTGGACTGAAGACGAGAAAAGTGAGACTTTCGATCTTATATTTTCTTATCAGATAGGGTGGAAATAACTGAAGGGGATAACCCCTTATTCCGTCGATATATCACAGCCTTCCAAGTTCTCTCCCACAGACTCCACCAGTACTTGTTCAGTATCTGCTGTACTGTTGGTTGTGCGTCGATTGATATCTAGCGTGAGTGGAATTGCACGCTTTAGATAGATATACCATTGAATGCCAATGTCCACTGTACAGGACTATCATTGTGGGTAGCCAAAGCGAAGGGTACTACGTGCCAAAATGAGCACAGGCCTCAACCGTGGCAGGCGGGCTATGCCTGCAGAACTTATTGATATGGTCGTCGACTCGCTTCACTATGATAAACCATCGCTGGCGGCTTCTTCCCTCGTTTGTCGCTCCTGGTGTCCAAGATCCAGGCGCAATCTCTTTCACACAGTCTGTGTGAAAGCTACAAGGAACGGGTTTGATTCATTCCTTCGCTTTCTCGCCGACAACAAACGCGAGCCAGGATGCTCGCCTCCCGTCTCAAACTTTATCCGAGACCTCCACTTGCACGGCCCAAATCAACATAGAGTCGAAGCAATTGTCGCTCCCCATGACCCTGAAACTATATTCACCACCATAACCTCTACGTTCTTGACGTCCCTGTTGACAAGTATACCCGGACTAAAGGGACTCACCTTAGAAGCTATTCAGCTCGATTCATCTCCTCTAACAAGGCCCGTTGAGGACCAAGATCACTCTGAATCTCGTACACCGTTCAGGCTCGATGCTCTCACATTACAAACGATCTGGACAGTTTCGCCATCGGGAGATGACCTTCCGCACATCCTTTGTCTATTTGCCAGCATCGGCACGCTGCATGTCACTTCTCCGTTTTGGCCAGTTTTTCCTTTTGAACCCGCCAATGCAGCTATCAATCCTCCCGTGCCTCATGGTGAGATGCTTTTCCCATCCGCCCTGGAAGTATCTTGTCTTGAGTTCCGTGCACGAGTGCTCACTCCATATTTACTGGCCCTCATTCGGAGGACCGCCTCGGTGGCTACAGTTCGGCACGTGGACGTAGCGTGCCGCTCTTCCATAGACATCAGAGCATTAGGAAGCTTTCTAGACGTTGTAGGTCCGCGTCTCGACCACGTCACCATCGACCTTGTAGAGTTATTTGCGAGAACCCCGCCTCGTACGTACTGCCTTGAATATAAAATAATTCCCTACTGAAGATCTAACATGCTCAGGTTCTGCGGAAGATCTGCAAGCTTTCAATGTCGCAGCTTGTCCTTGTCTTTCATCCTTGACATTGCGTATATCTATCCTGCCGGAAACGAATTTAGGCTCGCACAACACTTCGATGTTCCTAACCGCTACAACTGTCATGCAGTTTGCACCAAAGACGATCCGCACCCTCACGTTCCTGGTTACGCTTAATGGTTGGCCACGAATACCGGAACGTTTCAGAGCCATTCTCAGTGATAACATGGACACTGAATTTTATTGGCTGCGCGTCAACGCCAACATGTACCCAGATCTACAGAAGATTTGTTTTCAACTGGACGGGATGGGCGACTTCGTTGACTATGAGGGAGCTCAGGATGAATTTGAAGTGTTACGTGATATAATCAAAATGAAATTCAAGGAGCTAGATGACAAGGGGATGTTGTCGGTCACTCGAGGCTTCCAAGGGGGCAGTCGCAGGGATTCACGGGGTGGACTGTGCTGCATATAATGCGATTTCATTTGTACTTATATGCTTGCAAGGTAAGGTGTTACATCTATATCTCGAGTATCACTCAATCTAGTTTGACGGTCGTAGTGCACAAGGTCGTATCACCACTCCAACAAGTTACGCAACCAATATCGCAACTCAACTGTTCTTTGCCAATTTTACGCATATGACGGTCAACATCACGCCAGCTTTTTCTATGTTTTATCTTTCTTTCTTGCCACAGCTTCTACACCCATTCATGCACTCAATATAGATTTTGTAACCTCCCGGATACTGGCCAAGTCAGCTACCCTGCAGAGCTTGGTCACACCTGCTCGGCCTGCATGTGAGTGTGACGGCTCGTGTCGGCGCGGCGCGCACAATGACGCAGGTTGACGCGTGGCCAGGGTACAGTACTGCCGGCCCTCGACTATCAACGCGAAATGCTTTGTTCCCCGTCCATCAAATTTTCTAGACTTTCGGTAAAGGTTATCTGTCTCAGCTCTCCTCAGCCACACGACTTGTATTTGGGCTGCCCCCATACCCTCACCACGACTGTTATACGATACCACCGCGTACTCAGGAATCAGGATTTCTTCCTGTAGATTACCCCTCTGAACTCACGACATCTTACGATATCATTTCACGACAGTCGTTATGAAGCTACGAAAGCCACAGAGATCAGCCACAGGTGGACACACGCTCCTTCCAGCGGCGCATACCAGTCATCCGCATGTCTTGGTCGCCCTTGGGACGCTGCCAGTACGGACATTCTTAAGCTGGACCTTCGGCAGGAGTACTGTGGTACGTTCAATATCTCCAAAGCCATATTGTCAAAGCTCAACGCATCGTAGGTGTGGCGAATTTGGCCTGCAGTACTGTTCCACACAGCCTTCGCTGCATGTGAGTAGTCTTCTTTTTGTTTTGTATCATTCTAATCTGTGTTGTCTACAGTGGTTGTCACGGTGTCGCTACTCACCTCCTTTAGATTGGGAGTTCCTAACGTTCTTCTCACTCTACTTGGTACCCACTTTCTACAATGCTGATTGTAAATCGCTCACGGTGTGTAAACCTTAGGTGTTGTGATCGGTTTCGTTATCTCGTATCGAACTATGTCTGGGTGAGTGGAATGCGCTCTGCGGAAATGGTATGTGTCTCACTACTCCGTAGTTACGATCGATACTGGCAAGGTCGCACGTCGTGGTCAGACATCATGCGAACTTCACGCACCTGTGCTCGACTAATATGGTATCATGTTCCGCTTCGCATGGGGCCTGCGCCCAAGAAAGATGACAATGGCAGACCCATAGTCCCGCTCGAGGACAAGGGGAAGGCGTCAGAGCAGGAGAGAGTGCGGGAAGTGCGTAGGTTGATGGCTGAAAAGAAGATGGCCTTAGAGCTGATAGAGGGGTATGCATCTCTTCGTAGCCCTCAGTGTGCAGGCTAACATGACGTAATCTACAGATTCGCCGTTTCTCTGAAACACCACCTACGGGGTAATAAGACTTCACTATCTTTTGCTTCAGATGGCTAACTCGTCATTCTAGGAGAAACAGGGATCTACTATGAAGACCTATACCAGATTGTGAAGCCTCTGCATAACGTACGCGCTTGTGTCCTCATACAAAATTGCCTATTCCTAAGTAACGTCGTGGTTCACAGCACTCTCAGACTTCGCAAAAAGCCAGTGTGCGCATAACAACCGAACCGGAAGAAGAGCCTGAGACCGTAGAACCAGAGTCTATCTCCGACCTCCTCGAGACGACACCAATCAATAACCCTGTACTTCCTGCGATCAACTCTTATGGCAGCGCACTGCACACTCGAAACGGCCATGCTCATCACGACTCGCTCGCTTCGGTTTCTTCTACGTCTTCTCTCAGTGGCGGTCCTATGGCTGAAAGTCGGCCACTCCTACCTAGCACGAATCCTGCCAAAAAAGGTATCCTTGGCGGGGTCTCAAGGGACCTCATTCCGTTCTCTGGCGTATTTTTCGACATCTCAAGGTGGTTTGGGCATAAGACGAGGGCAGTAGATGAGGAGACTGGAGTGGCCATACGTGATCATGATCTCTGGACACACGTGAAGCATCGTCCTAGGATCGCTGGAGGAGGGGATAATGTCCCGTTACAGGTTATCCGCTGCTTGACCAGTTGGCTGAGCATTTTGGAAGAGAGGGGCAGCGTTCCTGGTAAGTTATTTCTTCTGCGTCGACACCGTCATGAAATTGAGGATATCTCAGGCACAACGCTAGGTGGAATGTTCAACTCACTGGCTCAGTTCGAAGATAGTTTAGCCGGTGAGTGTCTATCTTAATATGTCTGCCTCGCGTATCTCTCACGCTCGGCGTGCGTAGCTCTTGAGAAGATTCTCACCACACCCCTACCTTTGCAAGTGTTTATTTGTGCTTGTCGCTATCATTTTAGCTAACAATCCCCAATTATATCAGTGTCTTCTCCGTGCATATAAGGTACGCTAAGCTCCGAAAGACCCACGCATCGCGTACTAATCAATCTCTCTTTATCACCCTCTCAGACAGTAAGTCATGTCGAGCCGTGCACAAGCCTCGTCGCTAATACAGGATACAGCACCATTTGGCTTTACCTCTTTGCACTTCCCTTCCAACTCGTAGATCTCTTTGGATGGTACGCAATCCCAGGAGTCGGTATTGCATCCTTCATATATCTAGGTTTCATTGCCACCGGAGAAGAGATTGAACAGCCTTTTGGCTATGACGAGGTAGTCTTCTACGTCATGATCATATGCTTTACTGATCAACCACACCCACCAGAACGATCTTGACCTCGACATGTTCTGCCAAGAAGTCATTCATAGTGATCTAGAGCATGTGAAGCGTACTCCGTGCAGAAACGCCTATCTTGGCTCTTACCGGGATGAAGGATTCACTTTGGATCAGATTGATCTTATAGGTGAAAAGGGCCGCATTGAGAAGGTTTTTGGTGAGGCCTTTTGCTTTGTTCTTTGAGACTCGCATACTAATTGAATGTACAGGATATCACGAAGAAATGTGAATCTGTCGTAGGATGTCAATTGCATCTATATCTTATGTTGACGTCTTTTCTGGATCATCCTCTTACGTAAAGAGAACCGCTTGTTCCTTCCTTGAACTGACAATTGGATCACCTGTTTCTGTGAGCTACCGTTTCGAAAACCTTGAAAGACCTCTAGAACATCCGTCGCTAAAGTTGCACCCCATACAACATCTCGATCGACTCTTGAACACAGTATACATCTCAGCACACGGGTACCATGATACTCATCTAAAATCGGTTTTAGAGCGTTTCCGGTAAGTGTACTCGTTGCTCTTGACGTAAAATCTGCCACTCACATCGGTGTGCGGCATCGGTCCCGCATGCATATTAGATGTCTCAGCAGAGTTCACAGTTGCAACCATCCTCATGTTGGACCGCCACCTCTTACTACAACAGCGCATCGACTCGATATCACACTCTCCTACGTTACCCACAGAGCTGGTCGAGAAGATTATCGACCAACTCCGCTTTAACCGGAGAGCCCTATGCAGTTGCTCTCTTGTGTGCCGTAGATGGATTCCTCGAGCTCGATTTCTCCTCTTTTCGAACGTAACCATCGAAGTATCGTCGAAGAATGGGCAATCTCTCGACCACTTTCTCGCCTTCATCCGATCCAACGCTGAGGCAGCGAAGGCACATTCTTTCCAGTTCTCCTGTGTTCACCAGGTCATCCGAGCGATGCACATCTACGAGCCCTTACCCGCGTTCCGAACAAGAGGACGCGCTCCGCGTGTGGCAGTACGAACCATGCGCGACTTGCTATCCGCTCTCCCAGATATCCGTAGGCTGGAGCTTGTCGATGTATGCATTGACGACAATCAAGCGCCCGAATCGAGTCATGCGGAAGCCAACATACTGGAATCACGGAGTATCGAGTCCCTCAGGCTGGAATTGGACACGCTCGAAGTGTCTTACAGTCTACTTTCTTTGCTTCACATCTTCTCCCACGTCGAAAACCTCCACATTCGGTTCCGTTTAGGTCGTCGAATACCCGACTTTCCGTACACTTATAGGCACCATATTCCGCTATCAGGGCGTGACTTAGCCTCTCCCGCGCACCTGACGGTAGTCAAGCTGTGTCTTGACCTCGATCAGTATCTCCCCCGTTTAATCGAATACTTAGTCCAGGTACGAGGTGTGAGCCAAGTGCGAGAACTCTCCGTACGCTGCTATAGCGGTCAAGATGTTGCCTGCCTGGAGGGCTTCTTGCAGAACGCGGCTGTGTCCAACAGTGTAGCCAATCTCCGTATTGATATCAGTGAGTCATATATCTTCGATAAGTGGCTTACCTTGTCTGATGATCATACCACACAGCCAATTCCCGGACGCCGTTACATACTTGCGTCATCGAACGACTGCCGTGTCTGGCATCGTTCACACTCTCTGGACGTCTCTTCCCATTGCGTAATTCATCAAGTGCAAGCAGCCGCGGGCCCTCTTGGCTCCCATTTTGGGCTGTCCTATCCGATTCGATACTCCCAGTGTCCAGTGTCAACATGAAGCTTAGCATTTTCGGGGATGCTGATTCATCTTACCAAACTTTACGCGACGTCGACTGGTCAGGACTAGGCAAAACATTACTGAACTGGCCAAACCTTCAGGAGGTGGTGGTAGAGTGCGATGAACCCAAAGCCATCTCGTTGGAAAGTCGGAAAGATGCCTGCGAACACATCGCGGCCGGAATGTCGTGTCTGCGCAACAGGCTCTCTTTTGAGATACGTGTACGCTAGGCAGTGACTATCTTCATGAGTCAAAGATGCAATCTGAGTCAGGTAGAAGTAGACCACCGATACACATTTCTTTCAGCTTGTATAAACATCATACCGAAGCTTCTACGCTCGGCTGAGATTCGTATATGTAGCGAAGAAGTCATGAAAGTGATACCCTCGAGGCAGAAAGAGTTGGAGATTGCGAGAAACAAAGCGTATTGCCTGCCGCATACCTTATTGCGCTCTCGGGCCACCGTTTGGGAGTTGCTCGTTTACAATGTCATAGACTCATTCCCTCGTCCTACTACTTTTTACAGCTATGGTCATCGACCTCGCACATATTAGACGGTTTGTTGAAGGATTAATTTAGATACGTAGCGTAACCAGTTTCGTCGCGAGTGGCGATAAGGTCTTATCTAGCGCCAAATCTGAGATTGCAGGTTTTAATTGTCGGTATGCAGTTCATGGACTGAGAACTTTGGACCGGACTCTCATCTTTTGCTTTGCTGCCACTCTCTAAGTCTGCGACATGGACAACGTAGTTCCCCCACAAGTCACTGCGGAGCTGACCCAGATATTGTCCAATCTTGTGCTTGGAGATAATGATATCCGTGCGAGGTGTGTTCTATCCTCTAAAGCCACATAGGATTTCTGACCCGCATTGCATCCTTAGCGCAGAAAAGGCCGTCAATGACAGGCTTGCTCAAACACCGGAGCTTTATCTACTCGCACTAGCACAATTTGCTACGTCTGCCGACACGGAAGTAGTGCGTAATATCGCGGTACTGCACGAGCCAATACTCACCCCAAGTTAGATGCGATCCTTTTCATTAGTATTGCTCAGACGACTGCTCTTTCGCGCTCCGGTGAACCAGCGCGTACCCCTCTACGATGTGTTGTCTGCGACGAGTCTTTCCACCATCGAAAGACTTCTCTTACACTCTCTTGCGCATGAACCTTCGTTGCACGTGCGCCACAAAACAGTCGACACTGTGGCAGACCTCGCAAATAATTCCATGTCCCGTGGTCGGCCGTGGCACGCTCTCCAGCAGCAGGCTTTTGCCATGGCTGAAAACGAGGACCCTGCTACCCGAGAAAGTTCTTACAGAGTGTTTGCAGGTTCTCCCAATTTAATCATGGATCTACAACCTTCGGCCGTCGTTTCGTTATTGGAGAAAGGTCTACAGGATCCAGGTGTCGAGGTACGTCAATCTCTTGTGTACCATTCTGTTCCCATCCCAGCGGTCATACACGCGATGTCCAGCATTGTACAGTCAATGCTGTACGGGGCTGTACATTGCTGTGCCGTAGGCAAAAGTCAATTGGCATAATATGTGCATTGTGCTCGCCAACAATGCCATCCTGTTTGCACTGTTGCATCATCACGGGGTATTCCGCAAGGTTTGCCTCATGTCTTCACTGCGAAGCTTTTGTGGTCATCTCATAGATCCGATCGCGGTGCGGAAACGGAGGTCCACGCGTCCATCCTTCAATCGGTGTATGGCTTACTATACATTCATCGTGAAGGCTGTGCGAGTGTCCGCGCTCTAGCTCCTGGCCTGTTGCGTGCATTGCTTTCTTGATATCCTACGCCACTTGAGGTTCCATTGCGTCGTTTCTTTCTCATGTATGTGCATCCGCGTTGTTGCAGATTGACTGACTTGGAGCATTTCTTAGGTACGGTACGCAGCTCTGCGCGCGGCTGTGGCGTATTTGTCTGCCTCAGATCGTGCGCAACAAGCGCAGGCGCTATCTCTACTCTATCCGATGCTCAACACCCTTCCGTATCTTCCACACTCACGCCTGCCGAGTTTTCTGCTAGTTTTAACGCCCTTGGCAAACACACATCCACATCTGTTCGAGCCCCATCTCCCGGCTTTGCTCAAATTTTTGCCAGGGTTGATTCTTCCTTCAGCAGACTCTGGACCAACACCAACAGTTGCTCGACCAAACCCTGACACTCCTAGCTTCACTTTCCCGCCTCCTGCTCCAGACCCAGACCTTAAGGGCAAGAGCACCGCCAGAAGCGTTGACGATGAGGAATCAGACGAAGTGCGCAAGGCTGCGCTCGAATTCATGGTCACCTTGAGCGAATCAAAACCCTCCATGGTGAAACACGTAAACGGATGGGTTGCAGCTATGGTCCGTGGATGTCTTGAGGGTATGGGTGAGATGCCAGAAGATGACACGGATATATGGTTGGAAGCCGATGTAGGTAATAAATAGGTGCATCATTACCAAGTGATCTAACATCGCGCGTTCACAGCCTGCAGAAGACCCTACGGATGACAGCTACCCGCGTGTATACGATGAAGCCCTTGATAGAATCGCAATCGCGCTAGGCGGCAAGAGCGTTCTGCAGCCTGCCTTTGCGCAGATACCAGGGATGCTAGCTTCGCCTGACTGGCGAGTGCGCCACGCAGGGTTGATGGCTGTTGCTGCGATTGCAGAAGGCACCTGTTCCGTGATGCACAAAGAACTAGGAAAGATAGTTGAGTGAGTGACCGAGATATACTTCCTCACAGTTTTTCGAAACTAAACTTACACAGTTTGATTGTCCCGATGTTCGCTGATCCTCATCCACGGGTACGCTACGCTGCGGCTCAATGCGTGTAAGTGAATGCATTTCCTGTTCCTGCAGCAAGCTCAATCGTGCTGTAGTGGTCAGCTATGCACAGATCTCGAGGCAAGTGAGGAACATTGTCGTAATTTTGCCTGATATATCAATTGTCTTCGGACTCTAGGAGATAATACAGGCACAATATCACGAACAATTATTCCACGTTCTCATTCCCACGCTGGAAGCTCCCGAACCACGGTATGCCACTGTTGCCATCATCTACACAAAACTCATCCGAGCCATTCAGAGTTGCTGCTCATGCCGCCGCCGCTCTTATCAACTTCTGCGAAGGTGTCGAACGAGACACTCTCATACCTTATCTCGATGAAGTTGTCGAGCGTTTACTCAAGCTCCTGCATCCTGGTGCTACCGGTACAACCCCAAAACGATACGTCCAAGAACAAGCGATCACGACTCTTGCCATGGTCGCGGATGCCAGTGAAATTACATTTGGAAAGGTGAAAGCCTCACATATACCGACTTGTTCGTGACTCACATCCTGTGATAGCACTACTCATCAATCATGCCTTTACTGCTCAACGTACTCCAAAACGCCAACACTCCTGAGTATAGGATGTTACGAGTGAAGGCCATGGAATGTGCGGGATTGATTGGTCAGCCTCATTCATATCTACAGCTGGTCTACACTAACATAGCAACATCAGCTATTGCTGTTGGACGTGATAAATTCCGTCCCGATTCAAACATGCTTGTTGAACAGCTCATGCGTATCCAAAGTCAGTTCAAACTCACTTTCTTGGCTTCATTATTGAAGATTATTATCCTACTAGACAGTCCCCGCGATCCAAGCGATACTATGCTGGACCATTATCTTATCGCTACATGGGCGAAAGTCTGCCAGGCTATGGGTCCTGAATTTGAGCCGTATCTACCAGTCGTCATGCCCCCATTGTTGACTGCCGCGGCAATCAAACCTGACTTGTCAATCTACGGTACATTACTTTCTGTGGTTTCAAACAGCGTCTCTGACAAACTCCCAAAACTAGACGAAGATTCTGCTCCGGAAGACAAGGACGGCTGGGAGTCCTTTGCCATGGATGGACATCGAGTCGGAATCAAGACTTCCGCTCTCGAAGAGAAGTGCCAAGCATTTGAAACCCTCGTGATCTACTGTTCAACCCTTGGTACTCAATTTGCGCCCTATCTGTCGCAAACTTTGGAACTCGTGTTACCTTCCCTACGCTTCTTTTTTCACGATGGCGTCAGGGAAGCGTCCACAATGTAAGTTCTAGTCCGCTGCTGCAGATGCCTCCTATGCACTACTTACGCCTTCGACAGGTTGATACCGTTGCTACTCGCGTCCGGGAAGAACAGCGGTACTTTGACCCCACAGATGGTGCACGCATGTTTCTCCCAGGTCGTGAGCTGCATCGCCTCAGAAACGGACCCTACGTTCTATTCGTCGTTGTATCGGTGCTTCAATGACTGCATGCGCGTTGCTGGCGGTCCAGAAGGCCTGCCACAGGAGGTGAAAGATGCTGCAATTGAGGCTACTAAGCGACAGTTGCAGTTCATAGCCGAGCGGCGCAAGAGCCGTACCAATCTGTCTTCGAAGGAGCTTGAAGATGATAGAGAGGATATCAAGCTCGTCCAGGAGATAGAGGACTATGCGTTTGAAGACATGATCAAGACGGTGTCGGCATTTGATCCGAATCACCCTTTGCTCATCGCAATATCCAGCGTCAAGGAGCTTGCTTTGGATCTTGGGGACAGCGAAGACGAGGCGGGGCAAGATAGTTAGACCCTTCATATATTGTGATTCATATAGAATGTTATGACGGTGGGTGCTTCTTCAATGTCGTATGTAGGTTAATGATACAGAATGCTGAAAATGTAGATTGTTTCGATACGGGAATACCATGTAACAATACACTCTGAGATATCGCCAAACTACCCTTCTTGTTCTGCTATTTCCGGCATCTGAACAGGAACCTGACGGCAGGCGTTCAAGGCGCGCTGCCACATAGGGTTTCTATTAAGTGTACTGTCGTCTCCAACAATGATCAAGCCAAGCCTTGGTCTCGTCCAAGCCACGTTCAGCCTCCTTGCATCGTCGACGAACCCAAGATCACCCTCCAGATTGCTCCTGACCGTCGATACAATAACGAGGTCGCTTTCTCGGCCCTGGAATCCATCGATAGTGCTCACCGAAGTGTTTTGGTCCAGACGTATGTCCTGCTTGAGAAGAGCGACTTGACGAGAGTACGGTGTAAGCAGCGCAATTGTGAAAGATTGCAGGCGTGTAGAATGTTGTAGATTTTCATCTGCATCTTCGCTGCGAGGCGAGCGCAGCAACGAAATGATATGAGAAACCAAATTCACTTGGCCTGAATTACTTTTTGATGAGCGGCCACGATCTTCCTCGGAGGCGCACGGCACGAAAACGACGGGAAACGGCTTGTTGTCGATAACGGGCCATGGAAAAGACGAAAGGGCGAGAGACTTGACTTCTTCATCTTGAGGGTTCCCCGTTTGCAATCGACCTTCATAAAATTCTTCCGAAGGAAACTTAGCAATTGCTGCTGGGAATCGATATTGGACCTTTATAAGACAACCAACGTGAGCATGAGTAGAATAACGTCTAAATCAGCTAACCTGCAGCATAGCACGAGTCAGAAGCTCATACGGCGGCCCAGTATAGAGCCTTTCGAACATCGATCTGTCCAATTCTAACACTTTCCCCATAGGCTTCACTGTCGGCCTCAGTTGGACACTGTCGGCGATTGTTTACCACAGGGAATGGATGAATAAATAAAGGAGGGCTCACTGATCGCCAACTAAGATAGCCGTCGTGCACTCTTTGACAAGGGGTATCAGCGCAGCAGGCTCTGTGAGTTGCGATGCCTCGTCGATGAGCACTGTGCCAAAATTTGCGCTGCGGAGGATTCCCAATCCAGCACCAGTGCAGGTAGTGAATACAATTCGAGCTTGCTTCACTCGTTTTTCGGCTTTCTGTATTAGGCGTCTATCATCGCTGATACTGCCTCCGAGCCTCGCGTCCACAGTGTACTTCTGCAAGGATTCGTGGACCCTCGAGCTTTCTGTAGCCGCCCGAAGGATGTGATCGTCGGTGAGAAGATGCAGTTCGCTGTTACGTCGAACGAACCGCTCGAGCACGTTATCGACAGCTAAGATGGAGATATCTGATTCAGTGGGAGGTTAAATGAAAGTGCTCTATAACTCACCGTTGTGAGTAGAGGCCGTCATCAGGATCGCAGTGTCTGGATCCTCACGAAGCAGACGCACAAGAATTTCTACAACCACAGTCGTTTTCCCAGTACCTGGCCGCATCGCGTTGGTTTACGTTTTGCTTAAAATGACGTTCCTCGTACCTGGTGGTCCCCAGATCAAGGTCATGCGACCCACACCTACGCAATTGACTGCATGCCGTTGACTTGGATTCAAGGATGCTATAAGCTCTTCTTCGCTCCCATCTTGCACGTCTGCGTCTTCTGTGGCGGGAACTTCTTCACCTACAATAATGGAACTGAACCGACAGCAGTCAGGCCCCTCGATCGCTAGTCGTTGAACAGCATCTAGCATTGCTCTTGATGTAGCAATACTGCCTGCATCATACAGTCTCCAGTCCATGCTTGCGTATTCTGGGGGTAGGGGATGCTGGAGGGTGAGATATAATTCACCTCTGGACGCTCTAGATACGACCGCATCGAGTACTGCAGGTGGGAGGGTTGAGTGTTCTGCAGGGGAAGCGACCTGTAGGCGCACATGAGAATGGATTCTGATTGGTGTTCTGGTGTCAACGCGGACGTTGGCCTTGATGTGTACAGAGGGTACAGAATCGCCCTGAGTGCCCCCTTCATCTGGTACAAGTACGGGCTCTAGTTTTGCAGACGTTGGGGCGATACGTTGTCGTTTGGGGCGACCTCCCTCATCACAAGGACATGCATCTGCTGCGTCTTCCGCACGGTCAAATGACACTGCAAGACCATGTTTATGGGCATAATTGTGAAGACTCGGGTTTTCCGATGGCGGTCCTCTGCTGTCGTGCAAGACGAGAAGGACCTCCTGCACCACATTTGGCGGTCAAATGCTAAGAGAAGCTAGCCACAGAAACTTGAAATAGGTGACAATGTCCAAAGCAGCGACGTCCTCCACTAGTCGTTCCAAAGCTGCGAGAGTTGCGATCCCGAGTGAATTGGCGGAGCGAATAATATTGCGGAGAATAGGGATCACAAGCTGTGCCCTCCAAGATTGTTTAGTAGGGCGGGTGTCTTCTCCCAAGATTCTCTTCAAAGCAGAATAAGCGAGAGGTGGGTGCTCCTCCATGGCGGCTGTAATAGAGTCTATATTGTCTTCCGGCAAATCTAATAGTGCATTGAAACACCAGAACGTGCGGTCTTCCGCTCTGTATTGGATCGAAAAACGAAGATAATGCAGAAGTCGTTCCGCAGATAGCAGGTGGAGAGCTAAGTGGGCTTCTTCTTGCGTGCCGGTGAATATTTTCTGCTCCTCCGGGAGAGACCAGTTGACCGACGCGATAGAATTTGGGGTGTACGGCTGAGGTCGATGTTCGAATCGATGTAGATACTCTTCGGTGTCTACGCTACGGAGAAGTCAGTACAGCAGCGACTGTCACGGAATGAGATCCTTACTACTCGAAGCGAAGATCAAAGGTTTGACTCGATACCCGATCACGGTTCGATACCACATGTATCTCGAGGGATGTCACCGGAGTGCGGTTCATTCGACCATATTGCTACATAACATCGATTATCGATTTGTATATTGGGAGAAGATGAGCCACATACCCGCCTCGCATGACCTGATAGTTTCTGTAGAGCCCAGCTTGTGACGATGTCCGCACCGGACTCTTCTGGTGGGCGATTCAAAAAGATGAATGTGTCTCCACGCTGCCGGATGAAAAGTTGCATCATGTTGTCATTGCAATACAACTTATATCCCTTCACGCCTCGCCTGTAGGTCGACATCGTCGTTGACGACTGTGGCATGAAAGAGCACACAAGCACATTGTCGTCTATTTGATGCTAGAGGAGAATCGAGTCAAACGCCGAAGATAACGAGCGAGAGCCAAGTACGTACATCATCGTCCCATTTGATAGTCCCTCTTAAGAAAATCCCGCTGGAGAATCGATCATCAGTCTATCGCAAAAAACATCAGTAGGGGCACAGATCAAAGATATTCATAAACTTGAAGTTGACCTTGAGTATGATGACTCGCCGGGTATAGTTTTGTATGGCATCTTTGAGATACTCGAAGAATGCAGCACGACCCTGGATGGACGAACTATACAGTCGCTGCAAATGAAACGGTCTCCCTAGCTGTCGACTATCGAGATCTTCTGGATGCAAAATATCAGAACGGATCAAGCTATGTGGAGTGAGTATTGAGCTACA
This sequence comes from Phlebia tremellosa, assembly GCA_011032875.1. Lineage (NCBI taxonomy): Eukaryota > Fungi > Basidiomycota > Agaricomycetes > Polyporales > Meruliaceae > Phlebia > Phlebia tremellosa. Next base: position 25,244 of record JAAIFI010000293.1, read on the forward strand.
TGGATAACAATCGATACCACATACCTGTTCCATACGTACGGATGTTCTTCAGGTAGCAGCCCGAAATACTCGCTAAGAGCGTATTTCTCCGATATAGTCAGAGCCCCAAAGTCAACATGCGTCAGATATGGTTTCATGTCGATCGTGTACTGCCGAGCGATGGCAGCGGCCTTCATCAAAAGCTCGTATTCAGAGACAGCCATCTTCTCTATAGATAGAAGTCTGACAATCATGTCAGCCGCTTCCTCTTTGGAAAGTGTGAGTTTTTCGAGGCCCTCCATGTTCGAAAGGTCAAACTGCTGTGCGAACGCAGTGGCGGCGTCGTTGAGCTCATCTACTACGAAGCGAGCACCTTCGGGGGGTTCGGGGACTTTGATCAGACGTTCGGGTATTTTTACGGAGCCTCCGTCGACCACAAGCGAGTACAGAGCGTTCAGTTCTTGGCATTCACTGCACATCGCCCCTTGAGGACTGTAGCGGACCCATTTCTGATGAAGGCTGCTCAATCGGCCCATAGTCATGCTATGTAACATCATTAGCGTAACTCACGACGAGTTTGCAGAACGCCGAACCTATTATATGATGCAAAATATCTTGCAAGGTCTTCGCGGGTAACATTATTGTTGACTTTGGAGGGCGGCGCTGGATAGTCGTAGGACTAGAATGCCAGAATAAGCGAGCCACTCAGAGAGGAATGACTTCACAACATACTTCTGCAACCTTTTTGGGCACTAGGTCTGGATCCCAGATCACCGTGAACCTGTCACCATCTGAAGATTGCGATAAAATGATATGAGGGAATAGCTAGAAAACTCGTACCTAGATCGCCTCCTGAACTCATAGATGGTGCAGCACGTTTTCCTCGCGACGAAAAGACGAGACAGTCGACGAGGTGATTGAGAGACGGATGGCTGACGGCCCTGAGTTTCAAACAATCTCCCGGGTACAGGCAAGGGTTGCGAACGATAAGCACGTCAACGTTGGTCAACGTGGTGGCTCCTTTCCGCGGCACAGTGACACGAACGTGAACTTCTCCTTCCTTCAGCACTCCATAAGGGTCGCATACGCCGAACAGAAAACGGGACTTCGGGATCAGCGTCCGCACTCGAGCGCGATCTTTCTTCGTGAAAGCAGCCAGCTCGCTATTCAGCACCGTCCGAACTTCCTTGCGCACAGCCGGAGTATCCAAACCCTCGAGAAGAAGACGCTCCGCAGCATCGTACTTGCCCATGGCACAAAGCAAGTTGAACGCAGACTCCCAGTCTCCCGCAGCATTCGAAAGCAGGTCATGATACGCTTTCTGCTTAGCCAAGAAGGTCTCCGTCGTGATGCCGAGACTAGACAGGAGGACCACGATGTCGTTGTTCAGCCTGCCAAATGCATAGGGGACTGAATGATCCACTACGGAGAAAGTGTTGTTCTCGATGTCAGAGAATTTTTTCTGAGATTTGCGGAAATGGACGTGATCCCCCGTTAGCTGCGGATGGACCATCAGAACACCCTATGACGATTTTTTGAGACACGGATGCTAAAGTCAAGATAAACGAGTCGCTACCTTATATCCTCGATATCTGAGAGATCGACTTGCGATCAATTCCTTTCACCAAGACGCATGAATGATGCAACGACGAACCTGATCTGATACACGGTCGGTGTATACGGTCGCCCGCGAAAAAGTATTTTCTTGTGACGACTCAGCTGCCTCGCAAACTTGAGCGAGATCAGTCCGCATCCATCTGAGAAGAGCTCGCCATTGCGGACGATATCTGGTATGTCTTTCGTCACGTTGGGATCCAACATCCAGTCGATCTTGGCTTCTGAGAAAAGAAGCCCAATCCGCTTAGCTCCTGTGGAATAGAGGATGTCAGGGAGTAATGATTGTTGGGAGGATCGGGTGCGTACGTACGTTTTGCAGCGTTTGGTATGCCCTGAAAATTCCCCAGTCGATAGATCAAGTCATCCAGCTCGCGATCGGTTGTAGCTTCACGCATAAAGCAGCTCCTACTTCTCTTTGGGCATTGATCAGCTCGTGAAAAGGACAATGACCAAAGGCATACCAGTTGTGAATTACTGTGATGGTAGAATCGATATTGTATACCATTGAGATGTAATCCAGCTTTGAAGAAGCGTATCATGTATTCAGTAGCCTCCCGTGCAGGCCGTTCAGGGAATCTAAGCTTCTCGAACGACACCAACACAAATTTTTCAGCTTGATCTGCCTGTAGGATGCGGTTTTGAGGCAGTTTGATTATATCGAAGGTAATCTTCTCCGGCGAGAACGAAATGTGTTTGCCCATGCCCTGGCGACTTCTCGGCAAGGTCAAGTTGAACGACCACTGGTCGTCCTCAGGAATAGGATTTTGGCGCAGCACTATAGAACCCATAGCTGGAGGAACCGTCTGAAGAGAACTGTTGCAAGACGCAGAGGCGAAGGAGGCAAGATGTGGTTGCCTCCAGAGGCTTCTGCGCAGCGCGACACCTGATGAGTGTCTTGGATATTGGGTTTGACCACGTTGAAGCTGAAGACCAACCTTGTTCGTGGGAGGCGATCAAGCGTCTTTCGATGGCCATCGATGAAAGCGTCTGCCTGTCTGGACTCTCTACGTGACAGTCAACCTTGGAGAAACCGTCTAGTGTTGTAGATGGGCCTAGGTGAGCACTCTTGCATAACTGTTATATCCTGCTGATATCAATCGACGCAGAACGCAGTCCTACGCTTTCAGCACGAACGGAGCCTTGCGCAGTCTTTGTCGTTGGACCATCTTCAAGTGGAAAGACGACTTTATGCAATGCTCTGGCGAAGAACCTACAACTAGAGTCAGAATTGTTCGTCAAAGAGGTTGCGAGAGCTGTTATGAAGAATCACGGCTTCTCGAGGAACGATACGCACACATACGAGATGCAGTCAGCGATCCTGATGGCTCAACTGCAGGCTGAACAATACGCCTTAAGTCATGGCACTCGCAGAACGGACATTCTGTTCTTGAGTGACCGTTCGGCGATAGATCCTATTGTCTATGCAGCTACCTCAGGTTCGGAGGAAGCTGCACACATCACCCAGAAACTAGTAGAGACACCGTTGTTTCAAGACATTCTACCGTTCTATCGAAGGTCACTATTTGGTACGTGTAGAATGTACTGAATCGTGACGCCGCACACTCAACGGCACCAGTTGTCCTTCACCCCGTCCCAGAATGGATCGTAGATGACGGTATCCGGTCACTCCAAGATCCATTGAACTACAATACCCAGCTCTGCGGTACTCTGGCAGAGCTGGGTATACCGTTCACCGAGATCACTCGAGACATGAGAAGCTTGGAGGAAAGAGTTTCTCTGGTTAAATTGCACTTACTGGCAAGGTGTGTCTGCTGCACATCGTTCTGAGGAGCCAGAAACCCGTACTGAGCATCAGGTAGAGAGCCAGTTCATGGGTAATTGAATGAGACGTTGCTTGGATGGGGTTAAGATGAGCTCTTGCTGCGGAAAGAGAGACAAAATTAGGGTATGGCCGCAGTTATGTATTGTGTAGACGATTTGGCAATCTCATAGTACGTATCTGGCAACGACTAGAGGAACGAGATGAAGGTCTGGTGAAGTTTGCAAAACTCATCTACAAGCGCGTGAAATGTTGTCTTGAAAAGTCGGAGACTCGGAGTGCAATATATTGATGGCGGCAGAGCGGCCATGACTTGGCTGGGTTGCCATCTGAAAGCGGAGGTTGAATCAAGTCTACACTTCGCCCGATAAACAGGCTAAAGCAAACACCATCGAGGTATAGCCCAAGAATATTATCACCATTTGGTCAGTTTCTACCTATTGATTTTATCGTGCATTGAAGGTGATTTTCCTGTACGACGCAGTTTTCCTCGAATAGATATTACTGCTACCTACACGTGCAGCCGACGATGCGCCACGGAAACTGTACATCGAAGCTCCCTGAACTTCCTCAGGAAGTCCTCGACGTGATAGTTGACTTCGTACACGACGAACCACGCAGCCTTAAAAACTGCTCTACGGCTTCAAAGAAGTTGCTGCATGCTTCACGCTTCCACCTCTTTTACCACCTATGCATCGATTCCGACGGAGTGAACAAGGGCTTCGCCAAATTCTCGAAATTCTTACAGTCGGATCCGGCGGTGGCGCAATATATCCGCGAACTGGACCTTCGAGCGGTTTGGGAGTCACTGTCTTCTCCCAGTCCCCAACGCGTAGGACCATCGATGTTCGCTCTCATCTCCCGCAAGTGCACTTCCCTTCAGTCTCTGGCCCTAAATTCCGTTTCCTGGAATAGGCATGCATCGACTTCGACACAATCAGACTTTGCAGCATCGTCATGGTCATTGAGATCTCTGAGCATAAGAGATCTAGGTGACTGGGAAGGTGGTTGCCAAGTATCGGACGTTTACCGTTTACCACATCATGTCGTTTTTCACGAGGGTGAAATCGCTTCACCTAGATCTTGAAGTTCTGTACCCGGCGTCCTTAGCCAGCCTGCCCTCGTTCTCCCAGCTCGAAGTCGAGTCATTGACTATCATTGGACCATCGCATCCGACCGGCCCCGTCGTTTTTGACCTTTGCCGGGCAATTTGTGCGTCGCGCACGTCGCACTCTTTAAACCGCCTCAGTGTAGCTGTGTATTACAGCGAATACCTCAAACTACTCGAAGTTTTCCCCGGAAAGTGTACTTCGTTGAAGGACATCACGTTGAATATGCGAGAATATATGCGAATGATCAGTCAGTCATATCATCTCTCTATACACTGCTTCGTAGCTCATCACTCGCAGGTACACCCACGGCCTTTCCATCACTCCTAAAACTACCAGTCACCTCTGTGCTTCTTGGCTTTGGCCCAAGCGCACTTAGACAAAGATATTCTCTAGACTATCTACCCCAAGTTCTCCTGGTAATTCCACCGACCATCTCTCACCTCGACATAATGCTTTTGATTCCGACTACGCTGCATTCACTTGCCGATTATGTCTCAAGCGTGGATTGGTCAGCTGTACGCGACCGGTTCCACAAGTACAACAAGTTGGAATGTGTAACATTCCGCCGCGAGTTCAAACTCGACGGCGCGTCAGAACGATCAACGGAAATCATGGCGAGATTGACGTCTGAGTTGAACGAAATTCTTTACAGAGAGCTACGCGAATTCATAGAAGCAGGGGCCTCAGAGGTTAAAGTAGATCAGGACAAATGCACTGCGACCGAATGCAGAGTCGGGGTCTCGTAAAATCGTAGATTTATACTGGGTGCATATCAGTAGTTATACTGTACATAGTTGACTTCGAGATAGATTGAATATGTTGGAAAGATTTTGCATTGTGGAGTCTCGTATACCCAGCATCGATCCATGTAATCGGTCAAATAGCCGGAAGCTTAGGGCATCAGAGTCAGTCACTTCACTCTACGAAAGCTTGCCAGAGTTGAATCCGGCGTACTTAACCTCGACGAGTCCCTTCCCTACCAAAGAAGCTAGATTTTCCTCGAGAAACTCCTTTACGGTGAAGGCGCCAGGTATCTTAGACAGCCATACAGGGAGTCGAACGGCGAACACCACCTTCTCCAGACTGCCCAAAGCCAACGTTTCTAACTTCTTCTCCATCTGTAGCAAAGTCGATTCGGCCAGTAGGCTGCACCGGCCAGCCGTCTCTTCACGAACGTACACCTCGATGAAGAGCGTCCGCATCGCCCGCGGAAGAATGCGAAGGATATGCGGGAGGGTACAGATACACCATCCGAAGGTATGCCCTCCCTGACCGACGTTGTCCAGTGCAAGAGACACTGACAAAATCGGGGCAGACAAGAGATCCGGGAAGTCGGAGATATCTATCGCTGTAATTTAAAAATCAGTAAGCATGCGATCGAAGGGTAGGCCCGCTAATGCGCGTACCAAGGTTACGCTGCATGGAAGGCCTGAAATCAAAGTGGACGGTATTCAACGACAACGATGGATCGCGGAGTAGTTGGAGCGTGGTGCTATATTGGCTGAGATCGCCGCGCACTGTCACGGCGACATCTCGCAACGATCGCAATGATCCTGTCCTGAGGATCTCCTGAAACAGACGCTTCTCACAGGGAGACTCTATGCGAGCATCGACGAAAAGCGACTCGATTTCCAAAGTCTGGTTGAGAACGTTTTCGCTGGAGAGGGAACCCGGGATAATTTGTGCAGCTTCTATGCGCAGGGAGCGGATGTGACGAAACGGTGATAGAATGTGGAGGATGTCAGACAGCTGAAAGACGGGCCTCTGTATATCGCCTACTGTGAGCACAAGTGCGTCCAAGGACCTTGTGGGTATACTCCAAGGTACGGATGTCGGCTCACCACGGTAGCCATTGGTCCAGTGAGCATCCCACGCCAGGGATACGAGCGTTAGAGAGCGAATAGCTGTGCACTTATCCAGAATAAGAGAGACCATGTAAGGGCCTGTCCTCCAGTATCCCTCTAGACGGAGATACTGGATGTATCGCACGCACGCGGGATTCGTGTCCAAAAAAGCCATGAACATGTCGAACTCCTTGTTCTCGCGGTCCCATTGGATGCAGAGTGTGCGGAACAAGTGGTACCAAGAGCTATGCAGGAGATACTTTGATACGGTGGAGCATTTGGCTAAGGTTTCCTTGTCATCGTATAAGTGATCAATCACGATGTCAATGAGTTCGCAGGGAATTCGAGGCGGTCGTGCTGGCGTCGGTCGTGCTGGTGTCGGTTGATGGCTCCTCCCATTTTTACCGTAGCTTACGCAAATTAAATCGCGCATAAGAGATAATCCTTTTCGTACGCTGACTGCTGGTGCAAACAGAGTTAGATTTGAATTTGAAGGGCGAAAAAGACATCTGAATCGAGGAACTCACAACGAGGGATTCTGACTACGGCGTGCTGCGTGCTCATCTTGGACGACAAGGTACTGTATAAGTATACCACTGAAATGCTGGTCAATCAACATGATGGTCGGGAAGCAAAGACCCACGGCGCCTAATGAGTGTTCCCCGTGCCACTTTCGGTCCTCGCGAAGTACAGCTTAGCTACGAAAGCTGCCTCATGCTAACTTCATTCGGAGAGACTTCGAGAGAAAAAGATGGACGTTGCGTAAGGTGGGTCAGGTGTTTGTGTCTTCCAGGGTCTTCGCAAGCAGTGGAAGCACGCTAACAACCTGGCGGTTCAGGTCGTCCATCTTCGTCCATTCGCCGCGTACAGTATAGCACCGAGCATCATGCGCGGAGTCTACACACGTGCAATATGTATGTGGCGTATTCATCGTTGCATACTGCATGAATGTGATACAACAGTCAAAAAAATCCAGTGTGAGTCAGTATACCTTGACCTGTTCTGAGCTTGATGATCAGCGTTCACTATCAAGGCAAAGTTCCAGATGCTAACATGCCAGTGTGCCTTTCGGAAGCTTGAAGCTTCAATCACTATGACTGCGATAGGCCTGACGCTTGGGTGCGTATCTCTGATATGAGTATCATCCAACTTGCCTCACAACGTATGCGTCCTCTCCATCAATATCAAGCGACCTCTATCTCAAAGTGGATCCGTTTCGTCTCCCCGGGCCTTGACGTTACCAACGCGGTCGCGGTGATGATACGCACATTTAACGTGACTGCGATCTGCAGGACTGTGCACGCCCGCTGCTTGATATCGCTATACCGTTAGCTTTTTGCGCTCGACCAGTCGCTGTGGAAGTCTGTGGGAACGGCATGCTTATATTTCGTTATGCTCATGACCGGAAGACTGACTCACTACCAAGATGTCAACTAAACAAGTCGTGCAGAGCAGGTGATGCATCTGTTCCTTGTCGATACCGTCCAGCGACTTCTACCTCCCACTGCTCTTGGTGTTGTATGTGAGCACAAATTTCGGCTTCTCAGCAACGTACTCAATACAACCATCCCTCGTTGGATGAACTCTAGAAACGTAATAATCGTATGTTACTGCCTGGCCGGCTCCCCAGCGTAATAAATATGCATCAATATCAACGTAGAGCTACCCGGTGACTACTAGTAATGTGAGGTTATTGTATTCTTACATCGCCGTGTCTCTTACAATGCTGACTGTCAAACCGTCCAGCCCGTCAAGATTCCGGGAGGGTTCCTTGATTGTGCTGGCCAGGTACAGTTGTATCTCCGTACTTCTGTCTTCTGTATCCTGACTCTGCTGCCCACCAGATGGCAGGTTAAAACTCAATGAGGTCTTCTCGCCTCCGTCCTCTGTCACCTACTGGAGCGTCTGTCGCCTCTGATTGAAGCCTTATCGATGCTGCGTTTCCCTTCGTATACCTCAACGCATACTGCTGTGCCAGCATTGCACCATCGCCTTATGGTGATGGTGGAGAGCATCTGCCTTATCAGGCCACTCGCTTTCAATCGGCGGCGATGCCGTTGGTGCCGATGTTAGCATCATACGAGATAAGTGCCAAGTGAGCGCACTCACGAAATAAGCAAGTCTTCGATCCTGCTACCGTCCCGAGGAGAGGTAGTTTTTCAGTACTAGTATACGAGCTCCCTGATTTCGAAGACACTACCGCTTATTTTTATCGGACAGATGCAAGCTTCCTGTGTCAATACACATAATATTGCGAAGACCGTCTGCACCGCGTTTTTGGCGGAAGCTAGTGAGTCTATCTGACACCTCTATTTGCGTACGGCGTGGTGATAGAAGTATGCATCGATAGGTTTCAAATGCTAAGCGTGTGGAATAATAACCAAACGTATCAGCCGTTAGCTTTGCTTTCTGCTTTGTCTTATACGCCTGTTAGGACACATCACTCTGTATGCTTACGCTAATCCATAAGATGAGACATATAATAATCTTCCCCTCCGATAAAATACTGGATGCCTCAGAAGCGCAACTCTCGTAGCAGTTCCTACTTGCTGGCGTCCCTCAGCGATGCACCAGAGAAAGTGATCGTATCGGTGGCAGTCCTGTCAGTCGTACGACAGCATGATCTGTAACCACTCATCCAAGCTATAGATACTCCCAGTGTGCCCACTGCCCTGGCATAAGCTCGGGTGAATCGCTCCTCAGCGGTACTAGGCTTGAGCTAATGAGCTCGTCAGTGCTTCTGAAGCTGGATATATAGCGGCGGCAGGGTCTGGGTAGTTCTGTACTGTCTTCACCCAGGTCGCTCAGCCACAAGTACTGGTGTTCCGACACGTAATGCGCCCCAGAAACGATAGCGCAGTGGCGTGCTACACCAGCATGACGGTAGAGAGTCTACCGTCGTGCTGCTGTAGAACAGACACGATATTCCGGTACTTGTCCCTGGATGGCATGCGGCTCACCAAGCTTACATTAGCACGGTCACTGGACAGGCTCTGGGGCGGCGGCGGCAATAAAGGTGCGAATGAAACACGGTTACTATTGACCAGTGGACAAACAATCTACTTAAAGAACAGCGAAGAGGCCCTAATCAATACAACTTCTATGAGTATCTAGGCTGTCCAGAAACTACTATAGATATCGAATACCCCATAACGGCGGGGTGGGATATAAAAGAACGAAGATGTTTTGGTATGCGGATAGTCAAGGGAGAGACTATATGGAACAATGCTTGTCATTACCGGAGTCGTGATGTGCGAGAAGACGATGAGGATGTGTGAAGATGAACAGCGAGTAAAGTTCAGTGCAAGCTTGACTGATCTGAAGAACATGAAACGTGCGATAGCAAAGGGCAAATGGATAGCGGAGGCGTCAGTACAAGTCTCTATGCCGCAGCACGTTTTGACTTGGCACGGATAGCCCTGCCGTAGCGGTAGAACAAGAAGGGGATGGGAATCTATAGACGTTGGTCAGCGTGTGTGCATGGGACGCTAGGCGTAGAGGGAACGTACCATCGCAAGGGAGATGAATGCCCATGTACTCGCAGCCCAGCCGTTACCGAGGTTATGGTACATCGCGGTAATGAACAATGGCATCGCGGCACCGGAGCCGGAACGCACAACCGTCTTCGCAGCAAGCGCAGACGCCACGTAGCCTGGGAAAGCGTCGATGATGTAGGCGTTAGCAGAGAAGTAGATAGTGACCACTAATGAAGGATATAGTCAGCGACATATCCCAAAGATGAACGTATAGGATACTGACTTCCGAAACCGAATGGTATACCAGAGAAGACGGGGCCGACCCAGTTACCACCTCCTGGCTGTACGTACGGGGGACTTGTCCAACCGAAGATGAACAGAGCTAAGGGAGAAGAGGTGAGATTCCAGATTACGATCCGGGTTAGAATGCAAAAGGCTTACATATGGGTACCCAGATCGCGCCCACCATCATGCCGACGAGGCGGTCCTCAGGGTCAGCTTTGCCGCCCTTGGCTACCATACGCGCGCGATAGTTCTTTTCAAGTTGTGGAGTAACAAACAACGCCAGCCCAAGACCAATCCAGACGGAGATAAACGTAAGTCCAGCGATACCCTCGTTCCAATGGTAGTATCCAACAAAGACGACCGGATAACTGAAGAAGAAGGCGTACTAAGATCACAAGAGTTAATTAGATCCCCTGTCGCGTTGCAAAAAGAAACAGTAGAAACTCACCAGAAGGCCGTAAATCAAGGCAATGTACAGGGAAAGCAACAGCAGAATGGGCTCTGTGAAGAGCATTACAAATGGCCGGACAAGGGTCTCAACCAGCAGCTGCGTCAACGGAACCTTGAACAGTTCTTGCTCAGTGGCAATGTTCGGATCGCCAGTCTCCTTCCGCAATTTCGCAGCCCTGCGCTTCAGGATCACGGGTGGGTATGTCTCGGGGATGGTGCATTTGAAGATTGCCATCACGCCCGCGAAGATCATTTGCACCCAGAAGATCCACCGCCAACCGACGGTCTCGCCGACGAAGCCACCGACAATGGGACCGAGGACGGGACCGCCGTACGGAGCTGCAGCGAAAAGCGCGATAGCGAAGCCACGCTCCTCATTATCCCAGATATCCGATATAGTGCCGCCCGCAAGCGTTAGCGGTGCGGACGCAAATATACCCGCGAAAAACCGGCAAATCAGGAGCGTCTGTATGTTTTTGGCGACGGCGCAGGGGATAATGAAGACTGAGGGTAATAGTCCGTCAGAAAATGAAGTGTAAGCGCATAGAAGAAAGATAGTACTCACTGACGTAAACAAAAGATGGAAATATCCATAGTGCTCGTCGTCCAAGCATTTCACTCTACATATGTCATTAAAATCAGGTAGGACATGACACTGGCGGGCGTACCATAGGAGACCAGAATAGGGGGCCGATACCGAAACCGCAGACCATGAGAGTAACCGATAAGGCGACCACAACCTGTCCCACATGGAACTCGGCCTCAACATCCTCAAAATCACCAGTGATAACTGCACTAGCGAAGGCAACTTCTACGACAGCAAACGCACACACAGCAGTAATGTCTGAGATCAAAAACAAAATATGAGCTACCAGCGGAGAAGATAGCGGCTAGATATGCGACTTACACCACTTGTACGCATACGAATTGTTCCTTGGGTCCTCCGGATCGTCGGGGACGAAGGTAACAAGTTTTGTATGGCTCAGAGTCCGGAGTTTCTCAGGATCACGCAGTGCGGGGGGTGTCACGGACACATGCGACGGGATAGGCCGCAGAGCCGTATTGGCGGGCATGTAACCCGTGCGGGTGACAGTACGGTATTCATCTGTGAAACCACCTTGCGCAGTGTTTGTGGTGGCGAAAGGGAAACTGAGATCTGCGCGGTTCGGGTCATGGTGTGAGAGGGAGGGGGAGAGGACGTTATTTGGGTTGTCGTCCTCGCACGCGGGCGTGGGGATGTACTCGGGATAGACGACAGTGCTCGTCTCGCTCGCGGACGGCGACCCGTTGTTCTGCTGTGCGTTGTCAGTCATCGTGAAGCGTCTTGAAAGGAGAGGTAAACGAGAAAGAGAAAGTAAGAATGAGAAAATGAGATGGGGGTGTACAGCGGCGCTGCCGGAAGGCAGAAAAGGATTGGGGAATATCAAGTAGTACGAACCTAGACTCGAATCTTTTATACAAAGACCTTTGGGCGGATATCTGCGGAGCGATCCTACTATGAACGACGGTGTTTATGCATGCGGCGGGACAACCCTCCAGGCCTGTCTAGTGGATAGCGCTTGCTAGGCGCTGAGTCAATATGCCGAAACACCGTCGGTCTGGCACCCGACGTTTCCTAATTCGGCAATTATCGCATCACGTGTGCTATTCGTCCTGACTTTCTCACGCATGCAGTGCCACCATAGATCGTAACGGAAGGCCTCCCGGGTGGACTCGGACGCCGTATCTTGGTTGCTGCAGATGGAAAAAGAAGATAACAATATTGAGAAGCATATCAGCACAACGATGGCAACACAACTCACCTTGTTCCGACGACAGAAGACCTCAGGAGACGGCTCAGCGGTGGTCAGAGCTCGCGCTGAAAACTTACAGGAGCTCGTCACCGATTTGCGGGAAGGCGTTTTGGCACGGTGTCCGTCGCTTGCCCAGAGCCGAACACAAGCACTTGACATCATCCTCGACGGCTCCAAAGTCTAGCGTGCCAAGCGGGTCTATAATGGTCTATAATGTGAACGTCTATTGCCCTTCATGCGATCGACACTTCGACCATGGACACGCTCGTAGGCACTGCTAGGCCGGACGGCGCAAGTCACCGAGTCGCGCTGCTTGTGGCTCTCCTGCTTTCATGACCCGGTCAGTGTTATTTGAATGTGCGGTACAGGCGGGACCTTACTCAGGGCTTGAAACGTCCACGCGGTCGCTTCGATACGACGGAACCAAGTAGAACCAAGTGAGCATGGCAACATTTCCTGCACGGTGGCGCTGCCTGAACATTCAGTCTCCAGTCTCAGGCTGCACAACACGACAGGCGAAGAGGAAAGCCAGCGAAAAGGTGTGCCTGGGGCAGTCATGAGGCAGGTATATACCTCCCCGCAAAATTGTCGTGTGCCAAACATGTCCTGACCCGTGTGCACGCTGCTTGTGCTATGTTTTCAGCAAGCAGTCCACGCCAGCAGACGGACCAGAGTCACCGGAGCGCCCGTCGCGTCCCAAACTGGGCGATGCCATCACCAATCGGACGGGACGTTGATCCTAAAAGGAAGGCAGCTTACGCCCGAATTGTCCCGCCCTCCAGGCGCTCCGGACGGCGCCTCGACGGTGGCGGAATGCTGGCGGCGGGAACGTCCCTCGAACTCGACCTGCGTTATCCGAGAAATTTCTCGGTCTCATTGGCTGCACCCAGAAACCCAATCTCAATCTGCTGTGCCAGGACTTGCGCTCGTCGTCGTACCACCGCGGCCGTCGCCATCGTTGCTTCCGGCGTGCAACTGCTGTCCGACCGCGATTCCATCTCGCCGTACAACGTGCCCCCTCCTTCACTAGGCTCCTTCACGACCCTGCTTATTTCGAAACTGCCAGCAGGCAGCGACCCACGGCCTGGATCGCGTCTAAAAGGTACTCTTTCACGAGGCGATGGGTCGACACGCATTGCTTCAGACAATTTTATTTAAAAGTTAAACCCGACACCGCTCGCTATTTTCTTCGTCCCTCGAGCTTTTTCCACCAATAAAGAACCTGTAATGCCAAAAAATTGGTAGTGCGAGGCACGGCCCGTGGCTCGGTTGCATTGTGCACATTACAGATTCGAAGTCGTCGAGTGACCGGCGGCATCCTTCGATATAGACCGTCGTCGTTGCTTCAAAGTTCAGGGCGTGTCATCTGGACAGCTGCTGTGCCTCTCCTCCAGGGTAAGTGTACGGCTTTGTGTGCGACGACTCTGAATATACGCGGGCTTACTAGGTTCTCCTCACCCCCTTCGTCCCGGTTCTGCATCTCGCGCACCATCGGCATTGTGCGCGATGTCGCGCTCGCCTGCGAGCTTGGAGCTCCAGCAATGGCGTTCAGAGTGATGAAGATGCACCTTCGACCAATCTTCATTGTTCTTGACACTTGCATCCGAACATCGCGTATCGGGCAGGAGTATGCAGTGCGCACGGTAATCTCCCCCGCAAAACTGCTCGGTGCGCCACATATCGGCGTGTCATACGAAATTGACGAGTAACAGGGTGCGTTACGCGACACAATACTGGTGTCCAACGTTCAACGGCTGCTATCGACCGACCGACATATTTATGGCGCACGTTTTCCATCTTCCAGAATCTAAGCGACGATCCTCAGCCCGACCCCCGCCCGAGTCGACTCTCACTGGCTGGTCGCCGTACCGCTGCGCATTTCGAAGCACACGCGTCATCGCTGCCCTATCTATGACCTCTGTTTTAATTGGCCTCTCGCAATCGCGCACTCAACTTCTTTTTCGCACACCGGTCTTCTCTTTCTTCTCCTTCGTGCATTGCCTCCTCGTACATTCGCCCTCGCGCGTCCGATCGGAGTTACTCATCACTCGTCAACGCATCACCAGCGAACTACGACGAAGGCTTTGATCTTGCCGTCTCGAGATGTACACGGCCAGACAGTGGGCGGTGGTTGGTGGGCACGCTATGCCCGAGTTACGCACCTCGACCCGCTGACACGCTCTTCATCCTGCGAGTAGTTTTCAATCTGCTGACTTGGCACCACTCGCCGCTTTCTACTCTTGGACGTCTGTTACGCTTCATCAGGTTCTGGGGGTCACACAGTCTGCTCGACCATGCCGCTAGCCTGCCTGGAGCTACTGCAGTCTTCAATCTCATGGTTATCGGCGATTCCTTGTCATCGTCGCCGTCAATGCTTGGTGCGCAAATTCTCCATCGCTTCACGAGCTTCGAGGATGTACTTGATCCTGTGTGTGTTGTAGGCCACGGGTATCCCTGTAGTAACCCCGCAATACATTATACATACAATGTGGCTACCGTGGCTTTGGAACTGTCCACGACGTCTCCGAGTGCCAGCGGAGCTTCTCTCCTGCACTCTGATCATCGGCGAGGAGCACGCACACAGGTATGCACACCATGTCAGTGCCATACATGAACAACAGGGTGCCTCTGGTGTTGATATCACGGTGCACGAACGACGAGACAGTTTCCAATATTTAGGCCGACTTTGGAGAATTCGACGACTGCCTGTTATGAGCCAAGGATCGATGTCGCTCATACGAGAGTAGCCAAGCAATTCGTCGCGGAATCCATAGAGCAAAACTTGAGAGAGTACGACTCATTCTGAGTTCATCCTAGATACGATGATTAGGATACATTATCAACCCTGTTTAATGATCGTTGCTCATGGGCGGTGTACAAAGTCAATTACTTCTGTCCCTACGGACACCGATAGCTCTCGCTCAATGATTTCCTCCGTATCACTCTTGAAGAACCGGGGACGCGGTAATAGGTATCTTCAAGCGTTTGTGAGGGCAGCGAACGTCGCGTGAACCACTAGTACTTAGGACTAGTAGGTAGTGACTGTAGAAGAAAGAGGGATTGTGCTGATAGACACGCACACCATTCAACGATTATCGCTCTAATTCAGTCAGAGGTTATATATGTACGCGTCCTCCACACGTCGAAGTGTCTTTGCGCTCCCTCACGTCTAGTGTTGGGGAGAAAACTCATAGGTAAGTTACATGTATGTAAGATACCATGTAACTTACATGTAACTTACATTACTTACATGTGTCGGCGGATAAGCCATGTAAGATATGTAAAATATTGCCGGTCATGACCAAACGTATTGCCCCGACCCTAGAACACCGCTAGCTGGTCGAAACACTCGAAAAATTCA
>JAAIFI010000294.1:0-40939 GCA_011032875.1 Phlebia tremellosa
TCTACGGTTTTGTACTTTCTGTAACGCGCGTTGCAGAATTCATTTCGAACTCCGGCCTATGATCTATGAAGCTACAGATCCCTACGGAAAGGCATCCATTCTTGGCGCCGATCACAATTCGCACGCCACAAAGCCGCCGGCGCTCCGCCGCGCGAGTTACAACCTGTTACAACTTGCCAAGCTCCTCTCTCACCGCAAAGTCTGCTACATCCTAGTACTAGTAGAACGCCCTCTCGTCCAGTCATCGCACTCGCGTCAACTTACAGCGAGACGATATTGTAATATCGTCAGTCGGTTCATTCAACAAGATCCCGTATCGCGTATCCAGAGCGCCAAGTTTTGAAGTCGTGTCTCACATCTAGAACGCGGTATTTAGAAATGATATCGCAGTGATCAGCAAAATGGAACAGCCTCCTCTCCTCTGTCTGAACAACGGCATGTATATGCCACCAATTGGCTTAGGGTATGTGTCTTGTTACTTGTCATCTGTACCTTCACCGGCTGATGTTGCGATAGATGCTGGATGGGCACCGTAGGAGAAGGACCTCACGTAACCAGGATGGTCAAGAACGCTCTAGATATAGGATATCGTCATATAGATACGGTGAGGTTCATACTTATAAGCAATATAACTAGCGAGCCTTACCACGAACTCAAACTCAAAGGCCGCCAATTATGGTGCGTGAACTCAATAAGTGTTATCTTACTTTTCCCATACTGATCCCAGCATTGTAGGAAACGAGTGTTCCGTGGGTATAGCGTTGAAGGAATCGAATTTGCCTCGCTCAGAGATATTTCTTACGACTAAACTAGAGTGAGTCTCTCTCTTGTGTCCAATCGCAATTTCTCACCCATTTCAGTCAGAAAGACCACGGACGGGTGGGAGAAGCGTTGAAAACCAGCCTGCAGAAACTCGGCGTGGAATACGTTGACCTCTATCTTATGCACTGGCCTATGGCGTTCACAGAAGCAGGCAACTACCCTTTGCCATGCCATCTCCAGAATACCTTCTAACGCTTCTACTTCACAGGAGAGACTATCCCACCTGATTCGAGTCCGACTTTCGTCGAAACCTGGAAGCAAATGGAGCAATTACTGGCAACCGGTACGTATCAGACACGCATCTCCTCTCATTGCGTCTGACTAACTTACTTTCCGGTGCAGGTAAGACGCGTGCCATCGGCGTGAGCAACTTCAGCGTCAAGACGCTGACGACGCTACTTGCCTCGTGCACGGTCGTTCCCGCGGTAAACCAGGTAGAAATGCACCCGTCGTTGCCACAGCACGCGCTGCTCGAATTCTGCAACGCGCACGAGATAGCGATCACCGCATATACACCCCTGGGCAAGCACAACTTCGCCACGGATCCTCTGATCGCGCAGATCGCCACGACGCACGGCGTGTCTGGCGCGCAGGTGTTGCTGAGCTGGGGCGTGCAGCGCGGCACGGCCGTCATACCCAAGTCCCTGAAGGAGCACCGCATGCGAGAGAATCTGGCCGTCGTCAAGCTGAGTGCTGAAGATATGCGTGCGTTGGATGGGTACCATCGAGGGCCGGGGAGGCATCGTAGCATGTGCGGGTTCCATTCTGCGGAGCGCGGGGGCTCGTGTTTTGGATGGACGTATGAGGAGCTGGGGTGGTCGATGTCGGTGGGTGGTGTAGTCTCAGATCTAGAGTGATGATGCCAACATGACACCGGCCTTGCGTGTCGTACATCGTTGAGCGATTGTGGGGCATGTGTGAAGCGTCGTTCTCCTCGGTGCGTGACTTTCGCTATGTGCCAACTGTCCTGTTGATATCAGAGTCACGCAGGCTGTACTATCGATATCTACACCTCGTTCGTACTTGTTCCTCGTCCAACGGATGCCCCCGAGCGACTTTTACTTCCATGAAGCCTGCACAATGTAGAAGGATCCGAAACCCAGTATGTTATCGATGCAAAGCTCGCTGGCCCCTTCCCCACTTCTCGCCGGCAATGGCCCCCCACATTGTCTTCTACATATCATTCTAGGAATAAATATGCATGGCCATTGCCCACGTTCGTCCTGTATCACACCTCAGGAAGGACACTCTCGCGCGTTGCCTTGCAGGAATCCTAGGACGCCCATAGAAGTTCACCGCCTCGAAGACGCTCATCGCCTCCCAGCATCTGAACCTGCTCTGGTAACACTCTTGCGCAGTATAACGGCCTGCACTAGCTTTCGTCAAGTGTTCCAAGGTCAACATTGGATGTTAGTCGAGGGTCATTATTGTCCTCAGTATGTCCGGTGTTTCCTGGTTGTTCGAATCTTCCTTGACATGGGCTGTGCATGCATCAGGAATGTGTGTGTTGAAGCATGCTCACTCGCCGTTCTCCTTGGGAGGATGTTCTATTTGGTTGCTGTGCCGGCGTCCTAGGAACGTCCGTTCCACTGCTTGACTATCTTTTCTTCCTCCTCTTACCCCACCGTGTCGCCGTCATCGTCTCAACCGTTGTCGCCGATACCTCTCCTCAAACTCTTTCACGTCATCAAGATGGCTGCGGCCAACCGGCAAGCAACCACCAGAATCAACGCAGACACCGCTTTGGATGGGTTCGGAACAGTATTGAATGCACTCGCTGCCATCGGCGATGCAACCAACTGCTCTCTTTTGAAGGGAGCAGCAGGCCTGGCCCTTCAGGTCGTCACCGGCCTTCAGGTGTGTTCTTTATGCTCACTTGGGTCTTTCTCACTGACCTGAGCAACACGATTGTAGACCATGCGCAGTAACAAGGCCGACGCCCTCGATCTTGCCAAGTATATCGTCAACTGCATAGAGGCAATAAATTCTGCGTACGATGAGAATGCCGATGCTCGGGCTGGTGATGCGTTCATCGAGAACGTCGAAACTCTGACTCAGTAATTATATCTCCCTTATCACGTTGCTCTTACAACTTCTAATAATGAATATCTCCAGGGCGCTTGGTAACGTGCATGAAGCTGTGGAGAAAATTGCTGCACGCAAGTTCGTGAAAGGCTTTATTCGTCGTGAGAAAGACAAGCGGCGTATTGCAGAGGCGAAGGGCAAGATTGAAGCCGCATTCTCACGCTTCAATGTCAGTCAATCCATACTCTGTCTTGTGTGCCGTGCTCAACCTGCTGTGATACGTGGTGATAGATTGTGAACGGGGTCGTAATCGTGCAGGCTGTGCAGCGTGTTGAGGGTGTAGTTTGTTTGATTCGTTCAGACATCTCGCTTCTCCGTGCGCACGTCTCCGGCACAGCTAGCTCAGAACAGGCAGGAATCACGCGGGCGGATGGGCGTATTGCAGCTGTGCCAGCACTCTCCAGCAGCAGTACTATTACGACTACGATCGAGCGGCTCCATGCTCTATTGGACAAGCAGAATCACGTATCAGTAGCTTCTAACGCCCAAAGTCCTTTTTTTTTTTTTGATATCAAAAAGTTCTTGATATCCGCGTGGCTCATCGAGCGCTCCCTGCGGCCGCGCTCGGCAGACTGCCATCGGCGCGCTTGATGTCTTCCTGTCGCTCACCCGCCGCGCGCTCATCGTTTCCCTCCGTCGTCGTTCTCGTCTGCAACGATGAGCTCGCTATCTCCTTCTCCCTGACTTAACTCTTCGTTTTTTCGGGCGCTTTTTTCCATAGCCTTCTATATATCAATGAAGTATTTACACGTATACAAGTTACCGCTACGTGTCCAATAACACTATGTCCCTTTATGTCTGATAAAAAATATATCACTGGCAGTGCCACAGTGGGAAAGGCTCTGAAATGGGCGCTTCAATTTGCCGCGGTATTGGGCCTCGGGTTGGATATAGGAATCTAAGCTTGAGTAGCTTGAACAATTAGTTCGCGTCAAAAGCTAGTTAAACTCCGGATCAGTGATGTCGAGGTGAGAGTCGCTCATGGTCACTTCCAATATTGTGATTACACTTCATCGTCCTGCGAGCGTACTGTGCGTGTCGTTTCCAACTCGCATATGCCGTTTCTGCATCGTTAGACTCCTTTACTATATTCACGACGCGCAAATTTCGCTAACGGTGCCCATATAGTACTCCGTACCTAGACAAGCGTCACATTACTCTCATCAATGCAAAACCTTCTATATCAGGTCTATTCATGCTGAAGTGCAAGTTCTACCAGAGCCATTCGCTCAGCAGAGCGCTCTTGTATGCGATACGGGAACGGCTTGGGATATCTGAATATACAAAAGGTGAGTTACACACATAGAACCACAATACATATATTCACTAACGAAGTATGGTTGTCTGTGAACTCAGCTGGTGGAATGGTACCATTCCCTTGTTCGTCCTTCCCGGGCAAGACGTTGAACGCCCAAAGGAAGTGCATGATACTGATCCATACTGAAGCCATGCCGAAATTGCTACCCGGACATGCTCTGGGTGTAGCCAATGTGTGAGTCCTCATGATGCGCTCATGTATAGTTCGTGTATAACGCACCGACGTCCAAACCCGAAGACAAAGTCAATAGGGTCGGCCTGCGGCTCCCGCCCCTCGCCACGTTCAAAGCGTTCTGGACAGAACATCTCGGAATCAGGGTACCGCTCTTCGTCGTGCATGAACGCCCTATAAAGTGCATTTCTTCGTTATCAATACTCGTTCTGACGCAGTTTGCAAGAGAAGAAAGAGACGACGAGCGCACCATATGTTCGCCATAACCCACGTCCCCTTCGGGATTAGGTACCCGCCGTACACCTGGTCCTCCAGCACGCTGTGCGGCACGAGCGGGACCACGGGGTTGAAACGCAGGAGCTCCTTCACGAGGCATTCAACGTACGGGAACTGCGCGCGGCCCTCCTGGCCCTGGACCCAGCGGTCGTTGAGGCCGGGAATCCAGCATCCCCCGGTGATTAGGTCGACTTCAGCTTGGGCTTTGCGTTGGACATCGGGGTGCCGAATCATCATCAAGATGTATGTGATCAGGACCGAGCTTGACTGCCAGAGGTAGGAGAATGAGATATGTTAGGTCGGCGAGCTAGTGCAGACTGTGAAGCAGGACTTGCCGTGTCAGATCCGCCTACGCGCCAATGTGTATCGTTGGTGTCAGTACATCTATACAACGGATTACGAACTGGCACGTACCGCTGTACAAGGATGTGGCGGCGGACCGGATGTCCTGCTCTTCTTTGGCAGACAGCGGCGCGGAGGATGACGAAAGCTGTTCCGTGACCCAGCACGGAACAGCGTTCCCGGAAGCCTGTAAGCAAGTACTATCGATATCCTAATAATCTCAGGAATAATATGGCGAACGCACCATGCTGGTCTTCACCATGTTATACGGTACAGAGTCAAATTTCTCGAATCGCTTCTGCGCTTGTTGCGCCCATACCTTGAAGTGTGCCCCAGGGAGGAACGAAGGTAGATGACGCACTAGATTATATTGGTTCACAGATGTCATAAAGGAGAAAGGTGTTATATACTAGTTGCAATTGTCGACTCACAGATCGGAAAGGAATCCACGAGCCAACGACCCGGCTCGGAGACCTCGGTCGTCAAAGCGGAGAAGTCCTCTGCCAAGTGCACGAGTTCATCGTCCTGGTTCTTGACCTCGATTCCGTATAACATGCGTATGACAAGCGACGTTGCCTTCCTGTGCATAACACAATATCAGTCATAAGTCAACATTTTCACTTGCGAGGCTCGAAGACGACCCACTGACCAGCGGCAGAGCTCGGCGGCGTCACCAGGAGATTTCCTGATATGCATCACAAGTTTGAGCGACTCGTGCTCTTGGAGCGTGTGGTACTGGGTTGCCGTGCGTGCGCTGACGAGCGTGGACATGAGCTTGCGTCCCTTCGCGAACTGCGGTCCGTAGTTCATGAAAAGCATCGTCTTGCGCCCGACAAGCTCCGTGGCCATCACCTTTGCGTAAAATAAATGTTGTTCATTAAAATCAGGGTGTCACAAATGAGAAGGTAGAGACTGGTAAGAGACGTACCATACGTGGCCTATGCGAGAAGTGGGCAGAGCGTTTCACAAACAGGTCCTTGACAATGTCTAGTGAATTTATTACGATGAAATGGCGGCCCAACACGTTCATGTAGTACATAGAACCTGTGAACGTGATTAGACTCTATACATCGCGTCACATTGAGCATGACGCGGCCGTACCATAGAGCGTGGACAGCGACGCATAATGTCGCGAAATATGCTTCTTAGGCAGCTGGAAGAGGTTGCCTACGAGCGGCAGGGGTCTCGGACCTAGAGGGAGTAGAGTTAGACACGGTAACTTATTCATACTCGAACCATGCATACCAGGAGGGAGCGGAACGTGCTTTGCGCCAAATAACGCGGTTTGCGCCCACTTCAAAGCGGCCAGAAGGCATAGGAAGAACGCGACCGTAGCCGTGCCTGTAGTCGCCGGTACATGTTGAAATTGCAACATGAACGCGAACATGTCGTCCGGAATAGTGTTTGCGGGTGGAGAGGGTTAAAGTGCAATGTAAATCGAACATTCTGAGCAGAGGAGAGGAGCGTTATTATACTATTCGGACGCGTAACATTGTGAAGCGATGAATATGCCAACACTCGAACCGAACCCCGCGTAGCCATCAAACGCGCCCGGGCTCGGTCTGTCGTGGGATATCGTGCCTTGCCATGCCAGCTTCGAACGTCGAGCGTCGCGCGTAGGACGTTGCGCGTCGAAGACAGGCACACACCTTTACATTAATGCCCTGTGCGCGGCGTACTAGCCTGGCACGGCAACAGGGAGAGCATGGGAATTGGCATATATCGGACCGGTGTACTAGATCATAGAGTAGTGCAAAGGATTTGCATCGATCCGCGGACGGTGCCTGCTTCCTCTAGATGAAGTGGCGAGTCTCCCAGAGGAAGGCTCATAGAGGTGGAGAGAGGGAAAGCTTTGTCGGAGGAGACGGGCCTGTTTCGACAGTGTGGCATCTTCGCACCATCTTCTGCGTTAGATAACAAGAGCGATCACGATCGATCGGCCCACCAGCCGATCTACTCTCATGCTGCAGACATATCGTCCCTGGAGAACGATATCCTCGGGATGCTCATCCGATCCTCTGCGGCGTGTTGGCATTGCATTGCATATACGGATGATTGAAGACATGCTTGTCTCCACAGGCGTGCTATAGATAATATTGCTGATCCCTGAATTCTGAATCCTGCAGTAGCGGAGGGAAAGTAATCCCGTGAAGACTTGCACGTTCCTCCCGAGTGATGTCCGTCGCCAGTGGAGTCCTACGTTCTTCGACGTCCTCGTCCTCCCTTAACGTAGCCCCATAATGATAGCTGCACCTTCTGCTGGGAGATAGACCGCGTCTTGAGGCTATGGGCAATATCTGTGCGAAAACTGTGCAGCGGTGGTGAAACATCCTGCAGCTGCATCTAATAAAATGTACGCCGTGCTAAGCGTCGTCGAGGCCAGTCAGGATGACGAGCAGGGCCTTGCTTTCGTCGGGTTTGCAGATAGTAGCTGAAAGATGCGCGTAGACGCGGCCATGCGAACGTGATGTTGTCACGTGCGCAAGCCACGTTTTCTCGCGCCCGTTCTCAGGCGTCCCGACATGGGCGGCAGCGCTCTCGTCAACGTTAACTTGCAACCAGCATCCATGCCGCCCACCACAGCCCACTCTCTCCCCTAGACATCATACACTCACCGAAACGTATTTCTACAGCCCGTAATATCCTGCGTGTTTCTTCTGTGCGATCTCGACTTGCTCAATGTCGCCCTCAACGTCTTTCCAATGTTTTACCTTGATACTCCTAATCCTTCCCGCAATTATCCTGGTGCTCTACTTTATGACTGCCTTTCCACATGTACCCGAAGCGATTGTGATACATCCGTCTCTTTCCTCTCTTTCGAAGGACAGCCGCAGCTGGCAGATATACCCTGAGAATATCTTCAGCGGAGGCGCGTACGTTTCCTTCCCGTACGGGCGTGTCAGATATTGGCTACTTGGTCCAGAAGATGGAATCAAGGTACATTTTTCGCGTGCATTTATTGCACTTGTAGCGGAATTTAACATAAGCACTTGCAGATTGTGCTCATACATGGTCTCTCAGTCCCATCTATAATCTGGCAGGACGTCGCACCTCAGCTTGCAGCTAAAGGGTTCCGGACCCTTGTCTATGGTCAGTTCAATCCATGGCCAGCCGGTACTTTGCATGATATGAATTCCGCTTTTATAGACCTGTATGGTCGTGGGTATTCTGACGCTCCCCAGATGACATATGATGTCTCTCTATACGTTACACAGCTCGCCTTACTCCTTCAGTTTGTCGGGTGGGACAAGGTGGACATTGCTGGTATATCAATGGTAAGTTCATATTATGGTGACTTTCTGCTCATCCTGTTTGTCTTCCGTGCTTTCATATCACACAATATCTCACCTGCAATCAGAATTATTGTACTGATGTGTTCGTAGGGCGGGGCCGTTGCGGCAGCATTTAGCGTCCAATTTCCTCACCTCGTCACAGGAAACATCGCATTAATGGCTACGACCGGCATCGTAGACGTAAGCCTCATAATGAAAAGACACCGATCTTTGACCAACAACTCATTGTATCTTTCAGTCTCGCGACATGTCTCGCACCTCCCGCTTCCTTTCTTCGCCATTGATGCAGATAGTCACATCCAGCTACCCCTTCCGCGTGAGTCGTCTCTACTTCTGCGATTTTAGGGATGCTACATGCCTATATACACAGATGTATCTGAGATATCTTGCCAACAACAACACCTCCATAGATGACCCGTTCCACGAGCTCATCCGCATACAATCTGCCCACCTGCCGGGTTATAACCCTGCTATCGCTTCTTCCATTCGAGACGGCCCTATTCGCAGCCAAGCGCCCATATTCGTTGCCTTGGGTCGGCAGCTGAAGAAGCGAAGCGGGAAAGTACTGCTCATTTGGGTATGGAGTCTGTTCTCCAGCTCTTCAAGTTTTCTGGTGCTTACGATATTCTTTTCCTATAGGGCACAAATGACACGGTCGTTCCATATCACTACGCTCCTCGCGTAGAAGCGCTTTTATCTCAAGCGCAGACGAAGCTGGTCATACTAGAAGGCGCACGACATGACCTAACCGTGAGCCATGCGGATGATATTGTGCAACAATTGAGCACGTTTTTTGGGAAGGGCTAATCTCAGTCTATCTGCTCTACTGTCATGGACACTACCTCTACGATGATGACATGCGCGTCATCACTTTTAGGGCCCTCCAAGTCGAAGGAGTTCATTGGAGTGAAGTAGTGAAGTTCTGCGAGGGACGTATGACCGGCGGCGGCTACATGGATGGATCGCGGACACAAATAGTTACCTCATTCTTACTTAGTCTCACCGTTCTACCTCAAGCTTTGACATCGCGTTCGTTTGCTCATCGTTTCGCTAGGTACTTAAAGGGCGCTACCTTTCGCTGATCTGGCCATTGCTTTCTTGGCTTTACATGTTCCTGACCGTGATCAGTGTTGATTAGGCCTACAGCACACTGCAGTCTTTCGAGATATAATGAATCTCAGCGGACACCGCTCTGCACTCCATTCATGTGCATGCCAGTTCGCTAGCGTCTATCACCAGCGTAATAATGTTTTCTTACTCTCGTCAAAATCGGCGTTTGATACGTACTCCATTGGTCACCTAATATCGGTGGAACTTTATCCAAAGGGCGGTCGGAGCGACTTCCAGGTGAGTCTTGCTCATAGTGATCGCCACGTGTTTCAACTCAAGTTTCTTGTCCACAGTGAAGAATGTCATGGCCAGACGTCTTCCTCCTGAGCTCGCTGACCGCACTCTTGACTTTTTGCACGAAGACATCCTCGCTCTGGCTACATGCTCACTTGTCTGTAGAGCTTGGTTGCCGTCTAGCTCATACCATCTCTTTCGCGAACTCCGTGTAAGGACGTCTACCGCTGCGCGATACACGGTTTCTCAAGCTATCAATGAGCCGGATTACGATCTCAGAGCGTTCGTTGGGTTTATCCACACTCTCTCAGCATCCGATCGCATACGATACTCTCTTCGGAATCTCCGTCTTGAAGCGGACAGCGGCATGGGAAGCCAATGTCCAGGAATCGATCTCGAGACACTCCACAGAATACTGTTGTACCTTCCATACCTTCAGGATTTGCACATTGATGTTCCCCGTATACATCCCTGCAGTGAACCCGCATTGCTTCCGCAACTACCGGCCAGGAGGCTGCAAAAGCTGGTCTTCTCTCGAGTACGCTTCAGTCAATCAGTCGTCGAGATACTCGGTTGGTTTCCGGAGATACACAGGCTTGTGTTCAAGAAGATATCCGACGGCCAAGCGATATCGACCGCGCACGCTGTTCCCTCCAGCCTGCGGATACGGACATTCCTGTTTGATCATCCAGGCTCATACCTCGCGGCATGCGAGATCTTGGCCATGATGAACAAGACACTCGACCCATCCACTCTCACTACGCTGGGCATCACAGCATTATGTTCCATCAATCTTCCCGATCTTGGAGTTTTTTGGTCCACAAAGGCAGGCATATCAGCAACCTGAGGTTCTCTTATGATGAGACAGGCCTTGGACTACCACATCCATCCTTCTTTCCCATCTCTTTTCTTCACTGCCCGTCGCTTAGAACACTGAACATTGGGATACACCTCGATCTCAACTTCGGCCCTGCTTATAACGGGATATTGCAGTGGACGGGGTTGATGGATATGCTACGAAGTACAGAACTCCCCTCGTTGGAGTCCCTCTATATCAACTGCACCTTTCACAATTATGGATTCTCCTTGGGAAGTCATCAACCGTCCGAGGAGGAGGCTCATATCCGACACGGAATGTACAGGTTAGATTGGGGCAAATTCGACGAAACTATGGAACGACTTGTATCGCTCTCCTTGACGCGACTGGAACTACAGCTACGCGGGTCCCCTCCCTTTATACGCGTCACTTCATTCAACACAGCCACGGTACATCTAATAGCTATGATGGAGACGTCTCTGTCTATGCAAGTGAGGGCGATCCTGCGAGTGAGCATAAACCACGGTTCATGAGAAAGCCAGCTCCTTCAGTCCTCTCCACGCCTGATGACGATCGCAGTGTCTTCGGCATTGGAGAGCATCATTTGGACTTCCGCGAGATGTGCAGGGATCTGGCCGCGCTCTGTAAAAGTTGAAGAACATGACGGGGTAATGGATCACCGTAGGACGCAGGCTCTGTGGCATGCCCCGGCGCTATCTGTATTTGTTCTTCGCTAGAGTAGTATGGGGCTGCCATCTCGCCGAAGGCTGCGAATTTCGTAACATGAGGCTCAAGTGCCAACCGCGTCGAAATTACAAGCAGTTTGCAAGCGCACTTGACGATCACGTGGCATTGGACTGAGTTTCGCCGCATTATCAGAGCTTCGTCTTGACAGCTGAGTACAACCGTCGTTATCGATGACTATAACGTAGACCACTACATCCAAGATCTCATGGTAAGGGTTACTTACAATTTTCAGAGGCAGCTCGATCGCTCACTGCCCATCGCTGCAGAAGTTAACTGGGCTTCGCCGCCTGCTATCCGGGGTGTTTCAGGCCCCCGGCCCAGGCGCTGAGACTACTGGCAATGTAGCTCAGGAGGTTCAGCCCAACCACCTACGTTTAGACCAACCGCCACCTCCAGGTATCATATCTCTGCTCAGTTTACAGCATTTTTAGGCTGACCTCCAACATCTTTCGTAGACACAGTGTCTGAGGAACTCGGCACATTCCAAATTATTGACCGTTTGCGCAATCTAGACATGGGTCCTATTTTTCCGTCGCGTATCTTGACCAATGACCTCCTTTTCGACATCATCCTGGATTCTGCTTCCCCAGCCACTATGCTTCGCCTCGCCAAGACATGCAGGCAGGCTTACAACGCTGTCACCTCGTACATACCCAGGGCTTTTGACATCAACAAACAGCTCAGCAGGTTTTTTAGCGACCCCCTAGGCTTTCGGTCACTTCAAGCTCGCACCTCCACTCTTATATCAGGCTCTTTCGCATTACAGTTCCTCGGTCGTATATTCTACGCCAACGCCGATCTGGACGTGTACTGCAACTATCGTGACAGAGAGGAAGTCGGAAACTGGTTGCTCAGCGAAGGCTACACCTTTATGCCAAACTCCAGACAGGATCCTGATTTTGCACTTGCCGTTTTGCAGGCTAGGACGGTGATGAACATGAGTCCCTACGCTAAATTGCGAGGAATCTCGGCAGTCTACACTTTTGTTAAACGCTCAGAACGTAATCCCTCTGAAGAGTTGAAGGTCCAAATCATTGTAGCACACCGCAGCCCCATGGAAGTCGTTCTCAATTTCCACTCCAGTAAGTGCGTAAGCTCATCACACATACTCTCGATTAAAGTTATCATCCGTAGCGGTTGTAATGAACGTAATTGCCTACGACCGAGCGTATGCTCTCTACCCTCGGGCCACCTTCGAAGATCATCTGTCCCTCTACTGCAAGCAAGTAGATGATCGTGATCTGAGTGCGATCCAGAAGTACAAGTCGCGAGGGTGGACCATTGTGCATGAGTGGCCCACTGTCGATCCGTTCAGTCTCCAGCCTATCAACCGCGACATTATTCCTCTGGGACCACGTTGGATAGGGGACAAACATAGCTGGAGCATCTCTCTCTCGTTACAGGGCATCACGTCTCCTCCACCTTTCAACTCGCTCTCCCTTGCGCTCTCCACCGACCCGTGTTTCGTCACCTCTTGGGAGATGGTCTCTCGGCCTCTCCGGGCCCATGGCTGGTCAAGGCAGCGTCGAGGTATGCGTATCGTATACGACATGGTTACTGCGGACGGCTTTTTCCATAAATACCTTTGTGCCCAAGGAGAGAATTGCAAACGTCTTATGACCAGTATGAGATTGCTGCAACAGCTCTACATCGACACAAATCCGGCTTTGGATGACCGGGAAGAATTCTTGTAAGTCTTTTCTCATTCCTGTAAGCTCGCTTGAACTGCACTATATTGACTTTCTGTGTCAATCTCAGCATTGATGAAGAACTGATTCGATATTGCAAGATCGTCTTTCAGGAACAAAGAGCATGGGATGTATGGCACTCCTAGAGGCGGCAATCCGGGGATTTTTGTAAGGGATCTTCTTGAATTGACCTGTATTATCATCATATCTTGGAATGTACTTTTGCACCGGCCCACTGCTGTGGCTTGTATCTCTGAGCGGTTTACGATAGGGTGATGATGAAGCAAACGGCGCATGGAGGGTTCGAATGTAAAGCTCGGATTGGTCTATAAGCGCCGATATCATGTGACGTCGCTGATGATGTCGCGTCGCGAAAGTTTATTCATGCTATTCAGCAAGGCAGTCCGCTCCTGCTCTCACATATTTCATCACTATCACTGTCTGTGTGGGGAATCATACTACATTCGCTGACAGTAACGAACTTCCCCCGCCTTCATAAGTCTCAAAATCATCCAGTCTGCTTGCACGAAGATGCCCAGTGATCTCGACAGGTAGATACCTGTCTCGCATCATATCCGCTTGACCTAGTCTTATGTCGCGTTGCAGACAGATTGATCAACTCCTACGCTGTGAAACTATCACGGAAGAGGAAGTGAAGAGATTATGCATAAAAGCCCGCGAAATCTTGATTGAGGAGGCGAACGTCCAGATTGTGGATTCGCCGGTCACAGTATGTGGTGTTTTTGTGCTGACCGTGCGAACTCTCTCACTCAGTCAGCGGAGTAGATCTGTGGGGATATTCACGGCCAATTCTGGGACATGATGGAGCTATTCAAAGTCGGAGGACCATGTCCTGACACTAATTACCTCTTCATGGGTACGATTAATCTAGTGTCGCCAACAAGCGTTCTCTGCTGATCCTTATCCTCCTAGGCGACTTTGTGGATCGAGGTTTTTACAGCGTGGAGACCTTTCTTCTCTTGCTCGCACTCAAAGTACGGTATCCTGAGCGCATGACACTCATTCGAGGCAACCACGAATCTCGACAAATCACACAGGTATACGGCTTTTACGACGAGTGTCAGAGGAAATACGGCAGCAGCAATGTGTGGCGATGGTGTTGTGAAGTGTTCGATTACTTAGCTCTGGGGGCGATAGTGGACGGTCGAGTGTTTTGTGTACACGGTGGTCTTAGCCCTAACCTACACGAAATAAACGAGGTGCGTGATGGGACCATATAGGCTTATGTCGCAATTCTGACACCCCGGAAGATTCGATCAATTGACAGGAAACAGGAAGTACCTCATGATGGACCCATGTGCGACCTCTTGTGGTCTGATCCAGATGGTGCGTTCGGTATATGACAACATGCGCGTCATCTCATTTTCCCCTAGATATCACTGGATGGGGTCTGTCCCCGCGAGGTGCAGGGTTTCTCTTTGGTGGCGATATAACCGCCCAATTCTGTAATGAAAACGGCATCGAGCTTATCGCTCGGGCACACCAGCTGGCTATGGAGGGGTTCAAGCTCATGCATGACAGAAAGATTGTCACTGTATGGAGTGCGCCTAACTACTGCTATAGGTATCGCAATACACTTGGTTCACGTGAGCATTGTCGTTTAACTGATGATCGTATCTAGATGTGGTAATGTAGCCTCAATACTGGAGCTTGATGAATATCTCGGCCAGGAATATAAGGTGTTTGCGCATGCCCCTTCGGTATGTTTCTCCAACAAGTCAGCTTGTAGCTTGCGCTCACACTTTGGATAGGATGTGAGATCAATACCCACAAAACGGCCACCAGCGGACTATTTCCTCTAAATCAACCGCCTGTTTATGAACGTCTCATGATGGAACTTAATGGTCATACCCGGCTTGTATTCACTTTCGCATCGTAATAGCGTACGTACATGTATACTATCTGATTGCACTTCTCCTGTAGCACTAACCCTCAGCTTGTATTACCTAATTGCTGGATCAATAATATTTGAGGATCTGTCCCTCCGCTGCTTCCGAGGTGCTTCTTTTGAGCACGAGCTCCAGCGTCTGCAAATAGCGTGAGGGGCAACGAAGATTATGGAGAGGAATAAACAGCACCTTGTTCACGTTCAGATAAGCCTCGACAAAGCTCTCTCCAAGGACCTCGCCAAGGACTTCATCTTTATGTAGGTGCTGCCTGGCCATTTCAAGTGTTCCAGGCAACCTCGCGGCACCGTGCATGCCATTCCTCCTCCTCTCTTCCTCGTCCATCTGTGCAACAGGCGTCCGGCAATCGCCCAATTTCAACTGCACATTTTCTCCGATGGCCCTCGCCCCAACACCGAGTATGCCTGCTAATGCAACATATGCGCAGCTTGTGGCATCAACACACTTTAGCTCGAAATGGTGCCCGCCGGACGCGGGAGTGCGCTTTGAACCGCATAGCCGGATGGGTGCCTCGCGGTTGTCCGTGCCCCAACAGACGTACGTTCCGCCGGACCAGATACCGTCCTGAACACGCGCATAAGAGGCGGGTGTGGGGAGCGTGAGGGCACAAAGGGCGGGAAGGTGCGTGAGCATGCCTTGGAGGAAGGATCGCTCAATGGATGTGAGAGTGGGCGCGAGCGGTTGGTCCATGCGACGTGGTGCAGTGTTTGTAGGAGGTGGAAGGGGGCGGTTGGAATGTACAGAGATGTGCATGTGCGCGCCATTGCCACCTAGTCGTGGACATACATCGGTGAGCCTGTGATCCGGAAACACCGACCTTAAAATCACGTACAACTGTCAGCATGCCACTTTGGTGCGAAGGTTGCACGGAGTCCGTATCGAGATGCAACGTTGCGAATTGTTTCCCGTGTGAAGACGAGTGCATCTGCGGCCTGTAAAGGGCTCAAAGGGCCAGTCACAACCTCATACTGTATTGGGACAATATGTGAGATCCCAAGTGGCATGCAGAGACTCAGGAGATACCTGCCTGGCCTGGCGCAGCCTCAGCGTGGTACATTTGAAGCTCTATCCCAGCATCGATGAGCCTCTCTGCAATCTCATCCAGTGCATTCGCTTCCACTGAGCCTGTCGGGAACTTAGCGGAAGTGGACCAATCTCCGTCGTTCACTGCCTCGTAAGGCGGTATATTCGCCGTTTCGGAGCCTAAGGGCTTACTCTGCCTCAGCAAGATGAACTCAGACTCGATACCGACCAAGAACTCGACTCCAATTTTCTGTTCCGCGTCGTCCATAACCCGCTTCAGGAGAGTACGTGGGCAGAAGGGTACAACAAGCCCATGTGTTGGCGAAGGCGTTTTTTCTTGGAAGAATCCCATCACGGACGCGTGTCCCGGGGCATACGTGCATATGCGGAAGCTTGTTGGATCAATGGCATACAGGTATTCTCCGGCTGCAGAGAATCCTTTCGCCAGTTCCAGGCCGACTTGGCCTAAGGCTGCTTTGGTGAGTACAACGCCCGGGCGTGCCATTTCTTGGAGCTTGGAAAAGTAGGAGCGGGGGACGATGCGGAATCGCACCGTGTTAGTGAGATCAACCCATTGGATGCGAATGAATCGGATACCACGGACGTCCAGAAGGTGAGCATTGTCAAGCGTAGGGACCTCGATAGATCGACGATCTGGTGGTGCGTTGACAATAGCTGGAGTGTAGAGAACGCCGTGTCCGTGCTCCTGAAGCATATTCATCACCTACGATAGACTGTCGGGAATTGTGTCAGTTCTGTTCAGAACCGGCTGGTATGCGTATACCGCACACGAGCAGCTACAGAATGCTAGAGCGATAACGGATATGACTGACTTGCGGAATGCGAGTTAGTTGTGATACGAAGGAAAGAAGGATCCGGTGGGCATGCATATCTCACAAAGTCTCATAAAGTGTGTGTCTGATCATGCAGTGATCGACGTACTACTCTGACCCGGCATGGCATCAATGCGGCCGATAAGTCTGAGAACAGTCGATGCAATCGATGGTGTTGGAGATTTGCAGTGGCTCCGATACTACGCTTTCAGTGCATATATCCTCTCAATGTTTGCCAAAACGTCTTCGAATCAGAGTACCATGTCGCGGGTGGCAGTGGTAGCTGTAAAGCAACATCGATCGGCCGCAGCAACCCATCGATGCATCGGTGTAATGCATATCCACGTCTTGCGGAGAGGGGTACAGACACAAACAAGCCCAGTTAGTATCTACAGAATGCATGACTACACACTCTCAAGGCATTTAAGGCAATATAATGACTCGCCGTTAGTGAGCTTAGTATTTCCATCTTTCACTGACAACCATGATGATCGCTACAAGTACGCTGAAAACGGCCATACTCGATGAAAAGGACTATAGTACAGCTCTTGTACAGAGGACAACCGACAGCGGCATTATATCTATGCGCCGCTCATTCTTTTGTCCATAAAATCTCTCATTCCTGAGAGTAACTCGCGCGTTTCTCCTCAGATGTGTCTGACACACTCAATCTCTCCACCGACGAGTCCGTTTCGATGTTCGCCATCGGGCCCTTGAACCAATACACGCCGCCATATTGCGGGAAGTAGTAGTAGATGATGCAGAGCAAGATCCACCCGCCAGCGACGACGACGGTGTAGTTCATGTCTTGCGGAGACGGATCGGGGGTCGTGGGGAACATCACGATGAGGATCGAGAAGATCATCCACAGAACGGCAATCCAAGATACAGGCACACTCTAAAGTTGAATTTCAGATCAATGTGGATTCAGACAAAAGGCAAGGGTTCTTACCAGCTTTCCCAGCGTGAAAGGTCCGGGGCGCCATGGCGTACCTCCAAAGAACCGGCTAAGAATCGGCAGAGTGAATGCAAGATACTGACCAGTGACTGCCAGACTGAATATCGCGTTGATGGCGCTGGGACCCGCGAACGCCAGCAGTCCGAGAAGGGCAGAAACGAAGACGGATGCCCAGACGCAGTTCACGGGCGTCGACGTGTGGGGGTTCATGCGGTATAAGAATCGCGAGAAAGGCAAGCCGCCGTCTCTTGAGAATGCAAAGGTTTGACGAGAGCAGGATGTAAGCTGCGCGTCATCGTCAAATACCCTGAAACTCTTTGATGAAAGCACGACTTACGATGCTGGTAGCCATCATGAATCTGGAGTTATCAATCACGTTAGCCACAATGTTCGATACAATACGAGTAGGAGTAGACTGACTGGATCAAGACCACAACGGACCATACGGTCAAAGTGCCTTTCGTGCCGAAACTGTTGAAGAATATCTAACGAAATGTGAGCTCACGACCACATCAATCATATCCTATCCCTTACAGTTGCCATCGGCTGTCCTATGGGACTCGACATGATGCTCTCAATGTCCGTACCCATATTGAATGCAAGGGCGATGCTGATGCCTGAACACACCGTCAGACCCACTCGGATATACAAAAAGCCAAGCGTAGAGGTATAACGAAGGACATACCGAAGCCTATGAGGCCACTAACACCGATGCACGATACAATAGCCCACGGAACAGCGACGTTAGCATTCGATGCCTCTTCGCTAATGTGAATGGGACCGTCGAAGCCGCCTGCAGAAATGGAGAGAAGCTTAAGTCAGAACGTCGATTCGTGCGCTCCGGACCCCCCAACTTCACTTACCGATAGTCCACAAGGGAGCCAAGAAGCTCAGCACGAACGCAAACCCGGCCGTCCAGCCATTCACTGTGTGACATCATAAGCATAGTTTAGAAACGCTCCATCGCTGCGGAGGAGAACGCGGGCGTACGGTTCGTGAAGCCTCCGAAGGCGTAGCTCGGCGGATTCTTGAATTCGGCGGGAGTAGACGCAGGAAGGCCGATGATGATCCCAAGACAGAGGCTACACCAAAGGTCAGAACCGGACAGACAGAGGTCATGCGAAGGAGACTCACAGGACGTTCAAGGCGGCATAGATACCCTGGAGACGAGCAAGCAGTCGAGTGGCGCCCGAAGCCACCAATCCGCCCAAGACCAGCAGGGCGATATACACGGCGCTGTCAACAATTCGTGAGGTTCGGACAGGCCTCGCGCGACAGGCAAACCCACTATATCTGCGCCGTCGTCGGCTGAAACGTCATATTCGAGCCGATGCTGACGGCGGCCATGAGCTGCACCGCGCACCCCCAGGTCACGGACGCCGCGCCCGCGATGTTGCCCATCGTGTTCGAGTCTACCCGCGGCACCATTCAATATTCAGTACGATACAACTTCACGACTTCACGACGCCCGACGATATCTGGACGAAACTCGGGACTCACAGCCGACGACCCACGAGAGGAAGCTGCGCCACTTGGGCGACGCGTACTTGTACGTCCAGAAGTAGAGCCCGCCGGACGTGGGCGCCGCCGAGGCGAGCTCCGCGAGCGCGAACCCGATGAACATGACGAAGATGGAGCAGACGGCCCACTGGTTCACACATAAGCACTGTCACCCTAACACACGAAATAGTTGGCTTACACCCCATACAAGCGACACGGCGCCGCCGTTGGGCAAGGCGAACCCGATCGTCGACCTACGTCGGTGTCAGTCCAAGATCGAAGCTCAATAGGACAGACGGGGACATACGCGATAGACGGCAGGAGCCCGATGATACTGAAGCCGATACCGAACACCTCGAGCGCAGTGAACGCGCGCTTGAACTCCTGCTTGTACCCAAGGCCCGCCAGGACCTCCTCGTCCTTCTTCCGCAACGTAAACGTCATATCTGTGATACCGCTGCTAGTACTATGAGGTCAGCGTCAGTCTGAAGTTAATCCAAGAATCCAAGAATTCAGTGATTTGAGGGAGAGGGGAGGAACGAGAAGAGCTGTCGTGTCGAGCGTCCGAGTTGGCACTTCTCTCCGTCTTGAGCTGGAAGCTTCAGATCTTGAGGCCTGACATGACACCGAGTCCAGTGACCACGGGGCCTACTACATATGCGTATATGAGAGGAATCTCTGAATGGTGAGAACATGGAACCTTATCGGCTCCCCCACGCTCCCCAGCCACGATAACTCCATCAGCATGCATATTACATATCCGATAGAACATAGAACATGTACCCAGCGCGCGGGGAGCTTCCTTCCTTGTATCCTTCTTCCTTCTTCCTTTGCGTCCTTCCTACTTCCACCCCGGCGCGCATGATTGATGTGGACCGAGTTAACACGGTTCGTGCGCTAAGATACGGCATACGGCATACGGCCTACGACGGTCTGCTGCAGTCTAAGATAAACACTCAAGAGCGAGTGAAAGGATATCAGGCGCGTTATGAGGTGTGTTCGGTGTTCGGTGTTCGGTGTTCCTGATCCTGATCCTGGGAGCCGGAAGCAGCTACGCAAACGGGCTGCCTGGTTCGCACTCGCGGGTGGCGGCGTACGTTACGTATCTGTGTACGCAGCGCTTTGCAACTGAAGTACTGACGTCTTGACCTCGCCACCGGAGTGCCGGCGGAAGACATTGACATTGACATTGGCGTATCGTATCGTACAATGCAACGAGTCTGCGAGAGCGGTGGCCCTCAAAAGCCAAGAGCCATAAGCCAAGAGCCAAGACACCAACATTATCTGCTCAGGCCCGTGATATATCGATATGCACTGCAGAAATAACAGCACGGTCGGATATTCACGGTCAACGATGCATCCAGACAGATACGATACACGACACGAGCGCGTACGATAAGGACTTCAAGCTTCAGAGCTTCAGAGCTTCACGATTCAAGATTCATGTACCGGTGCACCGGTGACGAGTGACCCAGGAACCCGCCAGGGGGTCAATATCACGGTGGTGTAATAGAGATTGCGGATAATGGATAGTGGATAGTGGACAGTGGACAGTGGACAGTGGCTGGTGGACGCTGGGGCCTATCCTGCAACGCTCGACGCTCGGACCCATCCAAGCTCTGGACATGCGTATATGAGATTCCACAAACGACTAGTGAGTACTAGAGTGTCTTCGACGCTCACAGTTATCGCCCTTTACGCGTGCGCGCGAAGTGCTGGCTGACCGCGGATGGATACTTGGAAACGCTTCACGCGAGAAGCGGGAGCCGGGATAGCAGGAGACGCGAAGCGGCCTTGGCCCTTGACTGTGTTTTGTGTTTTGTGTTTTCTGGCGGATGAAACGGAGAGTCAAGACCTTGCTATAGCGAGATGCATAGTGCATAGTGCATTGTGCATATGTAGGAAGACAGATAGTGTAGCGTAGCATTGCATTGCAGAGACGATGCAAGGAGCATACAGGTACAGGAAGGATAGTCGCGCAGAGCACCGTTTTTTCCGTAAGCGATAGGCGGGGCAAACACTATTCGGAGACCTCGAGGCACGCGACTTGCGACTTGCGACCGATCGCCGCGACCCGCCACAGCGTGCGATCCACCGCCCTCGAAACCTCCAAACGAAGGGACGCGATGCACGAAAGGGGTCGCGTTTTCCGTGGGCAACAGGCGGGATAGATGCCATTTGGAGATTCGGAGACTCGCGACTTGAGATCTCTTGAGACCGCTCGCCCCCCTCCCCACCCCTTCCCATCCGTCAATCCGTCAATCACTCAAAACACCCACCCGCCCCGCCGCACACAACCCCGGAAACTTCCTCCGCAACACCGCCCACAGCCCCTCTTTGCCCAGTTCCCCCATTTCCCCCTCCCCTTTATCCTCGTGTACGCCATGCACAGACCCGCCGTGCACCTTTCCATTCGACTCATGCACCGACACCGACACCGACCCGCCGTGCACCGCCCCCTCCCCCTCTCTACTATGCACCCCCTCTACCCCGCGAAGCATCGACCCCGACCCCCGAAAATCAAACAAAACCACCTCCAAACCCTCAAATCGGGGGGAGGACAACAAAGCGTCGAGCGCGGCGGTGTCGATGTGCGCGAGGTCGGATAGGGGGGAGGGGGTGAGTGCGGGGATTGGGATCGTCGGAGCGGTGTGGGGAGAGGTGGAGGTGTAAGGAGAGGAGAATGAGGGGGCAGGCGGGTAGGGCGCGGAAGGGACGATCGGTGAAGCAGTAGGGCTGAGAGTAGCAGAAGTGTATATAGCAGCAGTCGAAATAGCAGGAGAGGCAAAGGTGGGAAAGCGCGGCAACACTCGAATCGTAACCTTCGTCAGCGTACTCGGTTCGGGAAGGGTAGACAGCAAGGCGGGGAGCGAGGCGATGTCGCGCAGGAAGACGACGCGGAGGGAGAGGGAGCGGAGGTTCGTGCTGTGCCCCAGGCTCAGCGCATCTACGAGCGTACGCGAATCAGATCGTTGTGAGTGTCAGGATTGAGAGAGGAGAGGAAGTGAGATTGTATGCGCACGGAATTTATTATCCACAACCGACCGCGACCTCAACGACAAATGCTTCAAACTCGGCCCACACACCCCCAAAAACCCATTCAACTCGCCCACCCCCTCCCCGCGATCCACGCCCACCGCCAACGCCCGCACGCCCCCCGCCGCCCCCGTCTCCCTCAACCACCCAAACACCCCCCTCGCCTCATGCAAGCTCTCCATACACAGACTCCTCAACGGCAGCCTTCCGCCATATTTTTGCGGCTCGTCCCTGATCAAGGCGCGGTACTCCCGGTCGACGAAGAACACCTCGCACAGCTGGAGCGTGTGTAAGGAGGGGAAGAGCGCGAGGAGGAGGATGAGGTCCGCGAGGCGCTGGAAGACGCACACGCCCACGGCAAAGGTGGTGACGGTGGAAACGCGTGGGAGGGAGGCGACGGCTTTGCGCAGCCCCGCCGTCTGCGCGGTTAGGACGCAGTAGTACCGTACGGCCTCCAATCTCGGGAGCCGCGCGAGCAAGGACACCGGCAGCGTGCGCGCATGGTCTCCAAGAGTACTATTAAAATGAGCCAGCGAGCCGCCGCCGCGCAATCCAATCTCGAAGTGCAAGACACGCACGCAGGGCGCGATGGCGGGCGAGGCGGTGAGGAGGGCGGCGAAGCGGTCGGCGGCGGGGAGCGCGGTGAGCTGGACGAGGTGGAAGAGGTGGGTGCGGCAGCGCGGGAGGAGGAGGCGCGAGGTTAGGGCGAGGGCGTGCAGGGTGGCGGTGGAGGAGGAGGAGGACGGGGAGGAGGTGGTGGAGGAGGCGATGGTGTCGACGATGCGGTCCCAGAGCTCGATGGGCAGGGCGGGCAGGTTGGGCGGCGGGGTAGGCGGCGGGGTTAGAGGTTCGCTGATTGATATCAATATTGAAGCGTCCTTCGGAGGGAACGATGGGCTCTAAGGGAATTTGGAGTGAGTAAGATATATGCGAGGTGGTGCAACTCACAGGGATCGTCGAGACGGCAGCAGCCATAGTGGTACTCGATGGCGGTACTCGATGACGATGGGGACCTAATGTATGTAAACTCCTGTAATCTATGTCAACTCGCACGCGCTGGTTTGTCCACTGTATGCACAGTGTTTGAAGCTGTATGAGGCTGATAACAAGGCTCGTCTGGTAGTACTTGTACTTGCAGCAGCAACGTTAGCTCGTATTGCGTGGTGGCAGTCGAGTGGCTAGCTTGGAAGACGCTTCATCTGAGTCTTCGAGCAGTGGCGAAACTCGAAACACGGCCCGACCCTCCGATCAAGAAACGCGTCCCGGCTATTTATATCTAGCACCGACGCTCTCCCCCATCGGGCAATCTTCGGCGCGCCTGTCAATGAGCCCCGCTTGGACGGTGGACGTGCGCTTGGACGATAGACAAGGACCACGGGCGTCCACAACAAAGCGGCGCTGCTCCACCCACCGACTGCCATCACCCATCCGACGCCAGGCACCCGCCGTAACCACCCACCAAGCGTTCACAGCGCTCCCCTCTGCCCATGTCGTCCAACAGCCTGAGAACCCATCGAACGACGCACACCGCCCCGCAGCCAGACACGTCACCATCCCCATTCCCCATACGGACGACTCGCGACATCGATCACGACCTTCTGCCCTCTTCGATACTTTGATGCCCTGATACAGTACCATGAATCCGTGAATCCTAATACAACATTGCCACCGACTTCGTTAAGCGCAGGAACTTGTGCGAGGCACTGCTGCCCTCCCACGCAGCCGCACAGCAACATCCCCCGTCGTCCTCTCTCATGCGACCATTCACCATTCGCCATGAGCACGTTGAGTTGTCAACTCCATATGCGGCTTCTGGCCACTAGACTACTGGGAGAGAGGGTACGTTGCCGCCGGGAACAATCATGGACCTTCTTGTAATCTTCACCAGGACTGTCAGCACTGCCGACTGTTGGACGTAACGTTGTAACTTGTAGCTTCAGTCCTCAGTCCTGCTTGAGGCAATGCCTGTGCTGGGACTAGGAGACTAGGTGACTATGAGGCCTGGGGCTTTGCTTTAAATAGAGGGCGCGGCGGGGTGGGTGGGTGCTGCAACTTGCAACTTTCACCTTTCGTACCACCCGCCCTCTCCTGAATCCCACTAGCACTCTCAACTACTGCTAGACTCTGCAAAGACATCGCTCCACCTTCCACCGCTCACCTCACCACCCACCTCTGAGACAATGAGCTACCAACCCTACGTACGTCCCCTTCCATAGTCTCGTCGTGATACTTTACTGACACTTCCCCGACAGTACCAACAGCCACACCCCCTCGTACCCGTCGTCCCCGTCCAAGTCGTGCCCGTCACCGTCTGCCAGTGGCCAAACCAGTATGGCTACGGCTACGGGTGTAACTACACTTACCCCAGGTACGTTCCCTTTCCTTTCCTCCTCTTCCCTCTTTCCCACTGTCCCTCCGTTACAGTGTTCGTGTTCGTGTGTTAGTGTGCTCGAATGCTAATGCAATGCAATTTGTACAGCCCCCCAGTAGTCGTGTTCCCGATGCTCGCGACGCCCGTGCCCCTCGCCGAGCCGCTGCCCAGCTGGTACCGCCATCCCTACCAGTGACCAGTGACACCCGTACCAGTTGTTCCTCAATATACAGGCTCTACTGCGGTTCAACATTCAACGTTCGACGTTCGGCATAGCACTAGGTTCGATATACAAGATTATGAGCATGAGCATGAGCATGACTCGACTATACTACATACCCATCACAAATGTAACGGCTCCGAATATTCGCCTCTCTCCTCACCTCACGCCATTCTGGTTAATGTAAACGGCACCGAATACCCGGAGTCATCTCTACATCGACATTTCTCTTCCTCTCATAAATACAACCCGCCTGGTTCCTCGTTCCTCGGTCCTGGTGCAGCACCGGATCCAGGAGTGCGACCACGACCCTCGACTCTCACCTCCCAGGACCCTCACCTCTCAGGACCCTCACATCCCAGATCTCGTCTCTCAGGGCCCTCATATCTCAGACTCTACATCCATGTCCATATACCTATACCCCTTCACGACTATAACAACACCTAACACCTAACACTGGACACTATGACTCGCATCTTTCTTTCTGACCTTGACACCTCGATACCTCGATACCTCCTGTTCTATGGGCGCAGATAAAAGCACAGACACTGTATCCATTGATCCTAGAGGAGGTACTTATCCTACAAGATATATTTGAAGCTCGGAGGGTTTAGGATACGTACGTAGGGGTATAATATAGCATAGTATAGCATAGTATATACGGGATTCGCACGTCGCGTAGGAGATCACGTCTGTAGTATACGGTCCTCTCATCGCACACACCTGACATCATCGATCATCCATGCGCATTCTACTAGTATGGCCGTCCAGTACGTACTACATATGCACACCTGTTTCCTGCTTCATGCCTTTTTGCGTTTAGAAATCGAGAAATCGAGAAATGGGGGATGGAGGGAAGGAGGAACGACATGATTCATGATTTATGATTTATGGATATCCTCTCGCACACGACCAATCGTAAAACTTGTGCGATGCAAATTTCGTCACATAGTATCATGGTACTGTACGACGACAATAAAACTGAGCTTGCCGGTAAATCGACGCGACGACCCATCCCAGTAGTGCCAACACGTACGCTTGGCTACAGGTCAGATTCAGAGTAAGTAGGAACGAGATAGTCATATAGGAGGTGGCGCATGGCGCACCCCTCCTCTCGCAGCACACGATCGACATTCGAAACTCTCATCTCTCCAGGAGGTCCAGGAGGTCCCGGACGGTTGGGCGTTAGCCATAATTTCTGAATCCCGCCCGAGAACTCATGCATCATGTAGAAGACAAGGCAGCAGGCAGGGGGGCGAGGGAGGTGTGTTGAGCTCAGCGGTGGGACTCTTATTATTGATATATGTGTCGGAAGAGCGGGGACACCGAAGACTTGGTGTCCCTACATGAGGAAAGAGTAAATTTAAAGGGATGTGGCGCGAGACCACTGGCACGTCCCTAAACCATGTGTTTCCCTCACTGGCAAAGGACGAGATGACGGACTTCGAAAGCCTTCGAGGAGTTCCAAGAAAGAGACGGAGCCCATGCCCTAGCGCATAGTCTCTAGAAATTCCTGGACACTCGCACGTCGAAAGTCAAAATCATATCATATCCTACCAACTCGAAAAAGCTTAGTACAAAATGGGGTATAAATAGCACGGCATAGCACATCTGTATCTCGCAAACTGCAGATTTGGTCACGTCCGTAATCCCTCTCCCTTCTTCGCGCACACCGGACATCCCTGGCGCAACCGCGCGCGCACCATAGCCGTCCTAACATGTCCATATTACAAAGAGTTAATCCTTCTAGACGTGTGAGGGGTAGAAAGGAATGGACGTACAACGCGATCTTGCCACTAATCCCCGAACGCGACAGCCCAACGTCTGCATGGCTCGGCACGAGCTCGTTCTTGCTCGCGCACCGCCCGTGCACGACGTGCCGGCACAGGAACAGGAGGAGCAGCGACTGCGACGTCTCCAGCAGAGGGTCTGCGCAGATCGGACACGTCGCTTTTCCTACCACCAAACACACAACACAACACAAACACATCAGCTCAGCTCAAGACTCGAGACTCGAGACAGGAAAGTAAGAAGAAGAAGACAAAAGAAACACACCATTCAACAAAAACCCGCCCGTCTGGTCCGCATGCAACATCCTCGCCAGCTCCGAGCAGTCGCCGCCCAAAATCGTCTGACACCCCTCCAGCAACGACGCCTGCAGGTTGAAGTCGTGCAGGATC
Source organism: Phlebia tremellosa (assembly GCA_011032875.1). Taxonomy (NCBI): domain Eukaryota; kingdom Fungi; phylum Basidiomycota; class Agaricomycetes; order Polyporales; family Meruliaceae; genus Phlebia; species Phlebia tremellosa. Next base: position 26,953 of record JAAIFI010000294.1, read on the forward strand.
TTGATCAGCGCGCCCTTGAGCCCGGGGATCTCGAGTCCGTTGCGGATGCGCCGGATGAGGCGGATGGGGTCGATCTCGGCGCCGACGTTTTCGAGGAGGCCGCGGATGAAGGCTGTTATGCATAGTGCGATACGATAATGGGTGTGAGTAGAGGTGCGATGAATTGTGAGAAGGTTAGAGAGACACGCACCGGGTCGCGTCTCGGAGTACTTCAGCAGGTCTTCCCAGAGATCGTCGTCGTGCTGTTCTTTCGCAAAATCGATAGCCTACGCATCGCGTCAGCCTCAGTTGATCAGTTTACCACCTCGGACAATGACATCGAACACCGAGCACCGAACACCGAACACGTACCCGGTTCACGTCCCCGAGCCGCTCGATGATCAGGTAGAGCGCCTTCTTGTTGTTGCCCATGCGTCCGAGGAGGAAGACCATCTCGGGCACCAGATCGCGGGTGTTGCATACGTTGTAGGCCTGCCCAACCATCCATCAGCTATCAAAAAAAATATGGATGGAAGATGCGAGAAAAGCGACCTTCTCTAGACTGTAGTAGTTGCTCGCGCGGAGGAAGTCGATTAGTCGGCGTGTGGCGTACTCTGCATAAAGTTCCACCTGTAGAGCGCGTCATATCAGCGGTCAATTTCAATTCAAGGCGGGCGGGCTAGGAAAACGTACTTGGGTATCCGCAAAATCAGACGTAAGATGTGGGTCCTTCGCGAATAGCGCATCAAGATACAGATACAGATAATACGGCCGGACTTGCAGCTGCTGCACCACCCTTCCGATCTGACGTAGCTCACCCATGAGCATACCCCATCAAAGAACAAAACATCCAAAACCTCCTCACCGGAATAGAATGAATATGGTCCACCAACAAGGTAATCGCCGCGCTCTGACTCGGATCGACCTCCTCGCCCGCAGCCCGCCGCTTCTCCATAAGCTCGTGGTCGAACTCGACGAGCAGCAGCGCCTGGTCCTGCACCGCCGTGAACAGGTTGTTGTCGCGGATGAGGTCGAAGACGTTCGGCCGCCGCAGGCGCAGGAAGTACGGGAGCGCTTTGCCGGGCTGGCGGTTCGCGGTGTATCTGCACAGGCGAGAATGAGGTTAAGCGGACGATAGGGCAGAGGACGGAGAAGGCTGCTTACAGCTCAGCAAGACACTCCATTAGGATTACCGTGTCTGGTGTGGACGTGGTGCTCGATGAGGACGATGGGAGCCGCTCGAGCTCGGCCTGCACTGCGACGATGACCGCGGCGATGTCATATATTCCGGTCGGCCAGCTCTTGATTGTGTCCAGGAGCGCCTGATAATAGCATAAGTAAGAAATTCGGATTGTAGCAAACGTGCAAAGTGCATACCTGGCGGTCGTGCGAGAGGAAGTAGGCGAGGATCATCTCGTATACTAGGTGGCCCAAGGTGGGATTCTCCGTAGGGACGACAGGTATAATCGCCTATAACAAGCAAAGTCAGTCAACGTGCTGACAAGACAGTGGAATAGCCGGTACTTGGAGCTGGTGTTTTTGCACAAAGACGAATATCCAGTCCTCCCATCGCTTAGCGTCTTGTCCGCAAACTTTAGGACACAAGCGCGCCGCCTTCACGAAGTCACCTAATGACAGAATCGAGACGACATGAGCCAAAAATGCCGAGCAGATGGAAATAACGTCACTGACCTTCGTGCACCAGATGCTCGATATACTTCTGTCCAATCTCAACGGCATCTATCCCATCTTCTCCCTTTTCCATCTCATTGCTCCGGCGCTCGAGCTCCTCCAACGCCTCCTCATACCGCTGTCTCTCCACCAACCACGCAACATGGTCCCGCCAGTCCCGCGGGTGAACCGCCACGATGTCTTTCGGACTCATCACGATATACCAGTTGGCGTTCGCGTTCGCGTCTCCAGCGCCACCGGCACTCGCCGGTATGTCCACCAGCACATAGTCATTGCACCCCCACTTCTCGTAGTTCGTAATCGACAGCGCGTCCGCGGCGAGCTCCTCGCCCGTGCGGCTGATGATGCGCAGCTCGGGGCGCTCGGCGGCCTTGCGCGCCGCCTCCGCGCGCGACGCCGCGACCTCGTTCCCCGAGAGGAACGACGTGTCCGGCGGGGTGTACGCGACGATGAGGAACGCGGTGAGCGACTTCGGCGGGGCGCGCGTGGCGTTGGGCGGCGGCGCAGGCACGTCGGGCGTGAGTGGGGACTGGGTCAGTGGGTGCGGGACGATGCCGGCGATCATGCTGTCGAGCTGGAAGACGGCGGTGATCTCGACTAGGAGCGGCGCGGCGTTCGTCGAGGACGCTGTCGCCGCGCGCGGACGGTCGCGGATGCGGGCGACTTTGATCTGCTCGGCCCACGCGATCAGGAGGGTGGAGTCGTCTTGCCAGTGAAGCGTACACTTGAACAGGTCCGCGCGGGGGCTGTCGGTGGGTCTGTCGATGAATATGATCCGCATTTGCGATGTGGTGTCGTAGATTTTGACTCCCTAGGATAGAGAGGTAGTTGGACCTTGGAATGTGACTTGTATCGAATGTACTCACTAGATCGTTTGCCCATGCAATAAGCCTGTGGTTCCATCGGACCTGCCATATAGGTCCCTCCCCACTGTGGAGGACGGTCTCTTTATGGCCCAGCCAGCCCTTCTCGTGCATGACGAGTTCTCCAGCCATGCCTCCGCAGACAAACGCGCGCGTGCTGCGCTTCGCGAATTGAGGTTCAAGAGCCAGTGTACGCATAGGTCTCTTCTTGTCAAACGAGTATACTTCCGGGGTAGAAAGAGAATAGATGACAACCTGTCCTGGATACAACATGAGATGCAGTTCGGTATACCTCGCTTCCCACGCATTGCACCGAACAAAGACATACCGTCAAGAGACGCGGTACCGATGAAATCCGCTGTTTCGTCTAGGCATATGTCGATAATGCTTGCAGAATGCGGTTTTACGGACTTCACCCGCTCTCCGGTCAAGTCTAGTATGTGCACGATACCCGCGTGGGTTCCCAAAGCCTGTAAGCACGATTAGCATCCCCTCTCGGACTTCTCGTAGCACGCACCAGTCTTTGGTGGGCATAAGCAAGGGCTGATGCAGAATCCTTCTGCAAGAGATCATGGACCGACCCTCCTAGCCTTTCGTACTTCAATGCCGGCTCTTCATCTTCATCTTCATAATCTTCGTCCTCCTCGTCTCCTTCCTCAGATTCTTCAGCATCTTGATGTCCATCTACATGTTCTCCGTCAGGTCCCCCTTCCGACTCGTCTGCCTCAGATCCCGATTCCTGGTGCTCGTCGTCCTCTTGTCCATCCTCGGACGTGGACTCTTCCTCCTGCGCATGACTCCCGTTCGGCGCGTCTTCATGTAGACTCAAAGCGTCAGGACCGTCCGTCGTCACCAGCTGGTCGTCTTTCTCGTTGGCATCCGAGTCCGAAGGCATAGTTTGCAGACCAAGATCAGCGCCGAGACATGAGGGTTGGGTGTTGAGGTTGAGATATTCAATCACTGGCATGCGGCCCGCGGAGTCGACACGCGACGCGCAGGTCGCGCGCCGCTTGTGCACTGTCTTCTGACCACCATCATCTAAGTCGGTTTTCTCTACGACGAAACTAATTCATGTCGGAACCAGCAGAGACATCGACTTCGCATTCTCTTCCATCACCGCAAAATGTCAAAAAGACACCCTATCCCGCTCTCGCTGCGGTAGTCAGACCCTACTCGCATTCGCCGTATGTACCCAACTAACAACAATTTTCGTACTCAAACACATCCCAGATCACTTTCACTGTCATAGAGTCCCAATGTGGAGTGTTTCCGGTCTTTGTGAGCACCGTCCTCGTACCGTCAGCTTCCTCCCATTGATCATTGGTGTCGTTATTCTCCCAATAGTTCTGGCTTCTTCGGTGATAGCTCAAACTCCCACCCGGCCGGCATTGTTATACCGCCTTGGATTCGGTGCTATATTCGCAGGTGCGGGATATGTGCTATCCACAGGCGACACGTATAACGGGAGTGGTATCAGCACTGGTGGGTGTTCAGTCCCGTTCGATACTTACAGTTTGAACTAAATTTGCTCTATAGCATGGTCCTTGACGTATCTCTTCCTCAACCTGCGGAAATCATTAACCACCCAGAGAAGTGCTCTTTCTTTGGCTTTGACCGGCGCAACGCTTGCGTCGTCCGCGCTGTACGGCTCCGAATATTTCTTGCTGCAAGACTCGGAGGCATAGTTCCTTCCCATTCCACCACCGCAACAGCAGATTACAGATCACGTCACAGTAAGCCATTAGTGTAGACCAATACCAGGCCCGAGATGAAGGAAGTCACTGCTATATCCAAAAATAATCTAGTCATATCGACGTGGGTATTCGTGACAATCGAGTTCACAACGCCTTCTCCTTTTCGTCATCATGATGCGCCTCGACGTCGATGACTTCGGCTGCGGCAAGCTCGTCCTCTTCCTGGTCTTCTTGAGGTAGTATTAGGTTCAGTACCACCGCGACTACACCAGCAACCAAGAAGGGCGTGGTGAGTATGATGGTGATCGAGTCGAAGAAGCCCTGCAGTCCCTTATTGGGATGGTTCACGGTATCGAACAGATGCGTGAAGATGGTGGGCACGAGCAAGTCGGCAAAGCCGAACGAAAGCGCTGCCGCGAGAACGAACCGATCTCTGCGAGTGAACTCAATGTATGAGAGCACGCGAACGCCGGACGTCGCGACGGAGGCGAAGAGGAAGGTAGTGACACCGCCAAGAACGGGGTCGGGAACTGCAATGGAATGTTGTTAGACCTTTTCTGAAACGGTCACAGATGAAGCAACGTACTAGCTAAGAAGACACCTGAAATCTTGCCCAGCACGCCGAATAGGATGAGGAAGACACAGCAGAAACGGCCAGCGGTGCGGTTCGCACACCGTGTGATAGCAATTACTCCGTTGTTCTAGACACAAGAAAGGGTTAGCAGGATAGCGATGTGTGCGAACGTCAAAAGCAATACCTGTGCGAAAATGGACAGCGGTGTCACTGTGAACAACGCGGAAATGAAGCCGCCCAAACCGTCGCTCTGCACGGGACAGGTCAGCCGCCGGCGGTGCCTGAGCAGTGAGGGAAACACTTACCAAAACACCACCTTGGATACGGGAATCGAACTCCTCCCCGTCGACTGGTACACGAGACACCTCCGCCGAGGCAGTAATATCGCCAATTGCCTCCATGGCAAGGGAGACTATAGTCACATGTAAGGTTCAGCGTGCTCATCGGACAACGAGGCAACTCACTATACACCGCAAACATGGGCAAGATCGCAGGAGGATATACCCTAATCTTAAACGTGTGCACCCTATACCTCGTTTAGTGTTCTTGTTATGGCGTAGCGCAATACGAGTGGGTAAACGCACCATAAGAATGTGATCGCAGGGGCGGTTGTGATACTACTTCCGTCGATGTATCCGGCAGCACCTGACACGATGCAGCCAACCGCAAGGCCGACGATAATGGACACATTTTTGAGGAAAGGCGACCCGAAGAGCTCTGTGATGATGATCGCAATGAACGACAGGAAGCCAATGCCAATAAACTCTGGAGAACCCCAGCTGTCAAGAGTCAGGTAGCGTTATTTACTGTATGGAGGATCCGGGGCGAAACAGACGTACGGGAGCGGACGAGGCGCATAGATAGTCGGGCACAGCTCGAAGATACCAGACGTCGGACGCCCAGCGCAATCATTCGAGCCTCCGCCCCAGTTCGGGATGCCAGAGGAACCAATCAAGGATGCACCGATCATCAGAATGACCGTGCCTGAGGTTGGATATTCATATCAGCGTATCGATAACTGCAGATAAACATACCTGTGACTAATGGCGGGAAGATCTTCTGCAGTACTCGAGGAGAGATGAACGACATGAAGATCTCGAGGAACGAACAGATAATTGAGGTTCCTAATCGGTTGGTGAGCCGCTGGCTACTCCATGCCAAGCAGAGACCTACCAAGCACCATTCCATAAGCATCTGGGCAAGGCAACCTGGTCACGGTACCGTCTGCTGCGGTGGTAGATTGGCATGTGCCATCTGCGTACATAGAATTGAAGATCTTACAGGCAGAACTTGACTATGAGCGAGTGCATAAAATCAAATAAGAGCGGGCAACTCACGGCGTTGGCGGTACTGAGAGTCGCGAAACTAGTGCCGACGACACTGATGAGGCCTGTACCCAGATAATAGTTTTTGAACAGGTGCATCCGAGACATTTGCACCAGGCTCAATATTCCTGTATACGGTGTTATTGGCGACAACTACAACTGGTGGCATGTCACATACCACACCCGATGAGAGAGGCGGATATCATGTACGCAGAGGTTTCCGCATCCAGGTTGAGCGCACTGGCAAATATGATCGGTGGAGTTATCAAGCCCGCCAACATTGCAAGGGCATGCTGCAGACCGCAGGCCACCGCCAAAAGGAGCGGAAGATCAGATTCTAACGCAAAGAATGGCGGCATCGTGCGTTTCTTCTTTCCACCAATGGTAAAGGGAAGGGTGGGCGTACACAGCCAGACATAGTTGTAATCGCCAAGCCATCCATCCTTCGTCGTGAACTTGCGGGCGAAGCGACGCGCTTTCGAGCGCAAACTCTGGTGGTCCTGGCTGGCGTACTCCGGGGCTTGCAGAGAGGGTGGGGACACCCGGCCTGGTTGCTCTTTAATGATGGAGTGATCGGACATGGCTGCACAGCGATATCTGCGGAAGTGCGGGGGTCCTGCGGATAAAGACCAAGATCAAGAGACGAAGTGAACGAGCAGTGCCGTGGTAGGCCCCCGCAGCTAGACAGGTGACAAAAGCAAGGACTTGGAGGCTTGCTGGAGGCTGTTCGACGTCAGAGGAAGGGAAGGGTGTCACATACCGCGCTTATAAGATTGGTTGTGTGGGAGATATCAGAGGAAGACGCTCACTTCCGCTATCTTGACATCGGAGAGCAGTCTACAAATGTGCAGCAGCGTGCACCAAGTTCATATCTGTGGAGGAATGAAATTTCTTCAGCCCCAGTCATGTTGCGTTCCAGCCTTCCTTATCGACCCGCGGAGGCGGGTGCCTGCCGACAAAACACTTTTCCGAGATAACATTGTTATCCGGCACGTGCGGCCAAAATAACACCACGTGATTCGACGCGTTCTCAAGCACTCGACGCGTTTTGCACAAGCGCAATTACGATTCATTACCCAGTACGCGTAGAACGATAACAATGCAGCAGGACACAGTATTCCAGAAATACAGAAAGATAATGTCAGAGAAAAAACGGTAGAACAGACGGTCTAGCTCTCACCCTCCTCCTCGTCGATGTCCATCTCCTCCTCTGGGTCAGAGATGTCGTGGTCTCCTGCTCGACCGCCATTCTCCATGAGCTCCGCTATGCTGACTTTTGCCGCTATGTCATGCGACACTATGACACGATGCAAAGCGTTATCCCATCTTGCGGAGCTTTGGAAGAAACGGCGCTTCGAAGCCTTAGATGGAACGGTAGCGGGCTCTGGGACGTGGCCACAGCCGTAGTCCCAGTATCCGTGGCCTCCCTCTTCTAGCTGAGGTACGTCGATCATCTGGTTGGTCATGATGCTCATGCGCTGCTTTCCTGCGCGTATCTGCCTTGACGTTCGAAGGGCGGCACGTCTATCTGAACCAGAGTCATCAGAGTCTGACGCCAGCTCATCCTCGTCGTCTGACGTTGAAGAGTCTTGCAAAGAATATACTAGCCGCATATTTTCTGAGGAAGATAGTGAGTTGAGTGAGGTAATCTACAACTAATGGGATACTTACGGGCCAGTTTCTCATCAGTATCATCGGTGCGCATTTGTCGTGATGAGAAACCAAGATGTTCCCCCATACTTTCGCGTGGGACATCCTGAAGACCTACTGACGGCGCAGGCCTCAACTGAGAGAGGTGTTGCAATGTTGTTTCCCTACAACCTTTCAGCATATAGAATTCGCGATGGACAATCTACTTACCGAACTTTGTCGAGAGAGCCGTCCTTCGTGTTCAGGTCCTCCATGTTATTTCGCACAACTTCTAGCCTATATCGTGGTCCGAACCACTCGAAGTATTCGTTCCAAGGCATATTCGGATCAATAGTTTCTTCAACACCGAGGGCACACGCTGTTTCATAGGCCCAGGTGCGCGCGACGTTTTTGACGGTGTAACCGCCGCCACCAACCATCATGAAGGGAATGCCGAGTTTCCGGACGAACTGCACACAGTTCGCGTGACCGTTCATTGTTATGTTGAAGCATCCAAGTTTGTCGCCTGCCAAAGAGTCCGCCCCACACTGAAGGACGATTGCTGATGGTCTGAAGACCTCGTTTATCTTGTATATGATTGGCTCGAAGACGCTTCTGTAAGACTCGTCTGTGACGCCATCCTTCAACGGTACATTCACCGCGTATCCTCGCCCCCTCCCACGGCCACGGTCGTCCTGAGTGCCAGTTCCTGGAAAGTATTCACCGAACTTGTGGAATGAGCACGTCATTACGCGGTCTGTGGTGTAGAAAGCCTCCTCGACGCCGTCTCCGTGATGACAGTCGATGTCGATATATAAAACGCGAGGATAAAATCTTAGGAGCTCGAGTATACCGAGCACAATGTCGTTGATGTAGCAGAATCCGGAGGCTTCCCGCTTCTTTGCATGATGTAGTCCACCGGCCCAGTTGATGGCAATATCCGCGGCACCGGACGTAAGTCGTTGTGCTGCCTCTGAACATTACAACGTTTCAGATCAACGCTCACTTGGCATGCCATTCGAACGCACCTATCGACCCTCCCGCTGAAAGGGAACAGAACTCAAACAGACCGTCCCAAGCTGGATTATCGTCGCCCACCAAGACTTCCAGAACCTCAGCGTTCCTTCTATACAAGCACATAATTCTACAACTCACATCTAGTTCCGTGAGATGAAAGTTTATCGCATGTCTCGGGTGTGACGTTCTGCAGAAAATGCACGTATTCGTCTGTGTGGAACCTGGTCATTTGTTCTCCTGTGGCACGTCTTGCTCTCTGTTTCGGCGGAGGTCACAGACAAGTAAGATTCAGTAGAATAGCGCGACTCACTAAGATAGACATCTTGTCTACCATCCCGTATGCTGAGACCAGCTCGTGGGTCATCCGCATTCGCTGTGGCTTCATGGGATGCCCAAGGCCATAGGTATAGGCCCCAACATCCGCTGTGAAAGGGTGAAAGGTTGTAGGTCAACACGTATCAAATATAACGTGAATCACGTACGGTCATAGTAGTACGACACTCGTCTCTGAGACATGCTCGCGATGTCTGGATGAGAGAGGCTGTGAGAGGTCGTTAGTTGACGATTCGCAGGCGCTACAAGCGAGGTAAGCGCCGTCCACTGAAATGCATTCGGACCGATCATGTCACCACGTGGTTGAGCTTTGCCTGCTATCGGGTAAAAGTTTAAGGCCCAATATGGGAGTGTTTTGTGGCCAATTTTGCGCTGCGTCACTTACGCGTAACGCAGGGTCTTACTTCCCTTTGACTGCGACCATAAGCTCACGCAAATCTCTAGTAGCAGCAAGCGAATATTCGTGCTACCTCTGCAGTCTCTCACTACTACTCCTTGCATAATCTACCGGCCTCCGAATCGTTGTTCGCTGTCGATGTCTTCATGTCTCACTGCCTCATCTTACGAAAACAGACGGCTGCGACGAAAACGACGATTCTCTATGCGCTAGCTTTCTGGTTGACAGCTGTACTTTCCTTGTCTACATGGCGGGCTATAGCTGGCTGCTGGCTACCGCGGCGTGTGTATAGTCGCGTACTTGCAATCGTCCCACGGCGTTTGCACGTTACCACGGTGTGTTACATTGCATTGAATTACACCTTTCGTTTATGCTGCTCACATGTATCGGCGGGGGAGAATATAAGCTGTCTTTGCACTGTATGTTAGCAAGCACATGCTTTACCCTTGCATACAAGGATCCGCGTCACTCAGCAATGTCCCCACCTTAGCCGTGCCCGGCTTCAGGCATCGAGCACATCTTACAAACTCGTACGCTCACCTCGTCGGTGTTGCGTGAGTTTGAATATAACTATCGTTCTACACTGAGTAAGAGTAGTCAGTTGTGTTTACCAATGTGCGCAGGTGTACTGATTGAAATTTTCGTACCCCAGGTCAGTAACCGCCCGTTGCCAACATGACTTGTCACAGTGGACATGTGCAACGCGTCAGATCTATAATCCAAACGACAGCAATTCAGTTTCACACCGTCAGTGTACCCTGGTCCGCCTCGTTATGCTGGTTGCAGCAATATCTTGAGGTCACCGGTCACTTCATTGTCGACGAAGTGCTGTTTTTCGTGCTCTTGCATGCATCACGGTACATCCTTACCGATTGATAGTTTGCTTCTATCGCCAACATATTTGCCATCCCCTCATTGTTGACACCAGCACGATCCGAGGCATCGGTGGTCACTATGAACACCGCAATGTGGTTTACAGTATCTGCTACTCCTGTCGTGTATGTCTACACAGATTTTCGACCGTATGCCATTGTGGGAAGTTGTTGTGTCCACTGTAAGTCCGTTCCTAATACAACTATCTGATTGGTCTTTTGTTCCGAAGACGACATTCTCTCCATAATGCGCGGTTTATGATGATGCGAGTGTACTTCGTGCTATCACCTATCCTCGTAGCAGTTTGAGTGAGTGAGTTACCACATTTGCACGGGCCCCTGATATTCGCCTGATAAACATTCCAAATAGCTGTTGCATCCTTGATTCCAGGGACACCTGTCAACTGCAGGCACCAACCCGAAGAAATCACGAATACCGGACGTCCCTCAACAATTGTTCAGCTACCGGACGATAGTTAGCATCAAGTCGTGTCGTAGGAGTCGATCATAACCAGCTACCGCTGTTCGTTACTACCTTCTGTTATATCCGCCGGGATGTACGAAGCTTGCGCACGCTGTCTTTATCCTATATGGTAAGGCGTTGGCCAATGATCTGTTAGATTGCTTCGCGGCATCGGGACGTACGTATGGGAGCTTTGACACACTAAACAGGTTAGTTCGCTCTGGCGTGACATGGTGAGCATAACAAATCCACCATGATAATTTCAACGTGGAGGCAAGCGTTGAAATTGTGCAGCTCGTTACTGACGTTTCAAGCATGTGAGTCAATGGCGAGGCTGAGGCGTGCTCTAGCACATGTACTCATGGTTGTTTGGGGAATCCAAGGATACAAGCCTCACAGTGCGGCTACAGCGAGGCCGAATGGATTATAGATACGCTCCTTCGGAATGCCAGGTAATGGTTATGAGGTCATATCCACGGCTTCGTAAAGTGATGTGCACTATCGCATGCAAGCAGGGACCCCATAAATCGAGAAAGTCCTTCAAGTGGCGGTCATCTTTGGGGTACAGTCTCTCGACAGCTTGCGTTGCATAGGTTTGCTATTAATGACGTATGAATACGAAAGTGATCACGCTGGGTGCTTGGCTTGAAGTGAATCATCCACAGCGGATAAGGACCAGGACTACTGAATGATCGTCATAGTCTGCGTAGTTGAATGCCCGTGATATGTCGGAAAGAGGGATATAAGACGATATGAACTGACAACATCCATGCGTCTAATAGAGTTTGCTTTCGTTAGGAGGGTTCATGTACAGGTGCAGCATGAGTTCTGGACCAGACCCCAGACCCGAAGCCATGCCTACGGTTCAAGATCAGGCTCGATTGCGGTTGGTTACTATCACTTGCCTGTGTCGCCAGCCTTGCGCTCATAGTACCTCGTTTTAGACGGCTTCTGCAGCACTCTGGTCGCAGGAGAGCAATTTATGCCACAGGCGCTATGCGCCGCACCTTGCCCAAATTACCGTTAGAACGTACAAGTGTCCTATCCAGAAATCTTGATGTCACGCACCAACTTATTTGACCGGTCCGCTTTGTTGCACGGAGAGTCGGTAACAAGAAGCGGGTATCCCACAGTGCAACGGCTGACGGGTCGTGCAGATCAGAACAGTGATATTGATGCGATGGCCCAGTAATCGGCCTATCGAAAAGATTCATACAGCTTCAGACTTTGACCGCAGCATCGTAAAGTAAGAGACGAGCTCGTACCTCAAGACTCCGAAGAACCATCGTGTCGGTAAGTTGGTAGTGTTGGTCAGTCGGGACGGGCAATCCGGCCGTCATCTTTAATTTAGAGAACACCGGCGGTATGAGGCTAACCCTAGTGTCTTGTCCGCGAATCGGAAGGAGATGCCGAGACCTACTTTGTACGAGAGGAGAAATCATATCGACGCCTGATGATGCATAGTGGAATTGCGCCCGGCGGTGCGCGTGATCTGCAGCAACCACGTTATGTGTTCATGGGATTGTGGGCTGACGGGCAGAAACGAGCAGACACCTTTGCTTGTTGTCGTGTTCTAGTACGGTGAGAAGCCTGGTCCCGTGTTCTTCCAAAGAAGAGAAAGCCCAGACGTGCAGGGAAGTAGGTCGAAGCTCACATTAATCTTCAGCGCCGACGCACTAGACCACGCCACCAGCAACTAATCCCTTATTTGAACTTACGTGACCTCCTGACGACCGCCTGACGAGGATAGCAAACCCGACGAGGGAGGAACTGGGGCGTTAAATGATTGACATTTGGACAGGGGCCAGCGATGAAGCTCAGCTCGAGCTTGATCGTCCATGGTGGCGTTGAGCAGAAAATCCGAACGTTGTGGCACAATGTCGAGACGAGAACCATATGAGGTAGACGGTGTCGTAATTTCTGGTGCGCGATGAGCACGCACCAACTCTAAGACTGCATGGAGCTTCCTCCGGCCATGAACGGACATCTGTCGGTGTGTTTTCGGAAAGGTTTTCGCACCCGCTCTCAGCAACAATATCTGGGAGTAAAGTAGCCTGTACTTGAGCCCCAAGCAAGACTATCATCATGAAGCCGATCACAGTATAGGCATCGGATACTACTCACCAGGCTCAATTTCACCAGGAACCCAGCGTCCAACAGATGAACCCAATACTAAAGAGGCCTGTCGCCCTAACTTGTCAAGTTTTTACTATCTACATGCCAATAGTGGATTGGGATGTTCACCTGGTCGACGCATCAGCTGGAGAACAGACATCGACATCGAACCAATTTCGTAATACGGGGGCATTGATGCATTGTGGCAGCGCGGGAAATTTATTATTTTACTGCCAGAAGAGAGGCGGCAGCTACTATTGAGGGCGGGCTAAGTTCAAGGGTCCCTGCCACCTCCATCAGCATGCTGTTGATTGGCTGTGTCCTGAAGCCTACGGCCTCTGCTGCTGGTCCAAAGCATCCAGTACAGCTCTGCTCAGCAAATGAACGACGAAGTCGCAGCTGTGCGGTACGCGGAAGCGGATGTCCGTCAAGCGCTGCATCGCGAGGATAGTGCGTTCTTGGAGATGATTGGGTGCTACCTGCGAATCTATGGCTACAGCTTACCCCGCAGCTCCCCAGGTTCGAGTTTGCCAAATCATAGATGCGACTGCGACGTCAGTTATAAGAGTGTAAAGATTGGCCCAGGCTCACCTTCCATCCTTATCCAGAGGCTGTTATTATTATGAACAAGAATACGCCTCCATCGAGGGGCAAAAGAAGAGTAAAACTATGTGCGCCCACATGGGCACTGTGTAATAGGACCCCTGAATATGAGGGAGGATGCCTGATCCCAAGGTGCCAAAAATGTCCGTTGGAAAAGCGTGAATTGAGCCCAAAAATGTCCGGAAATCCCCAGGCTTCCGGCCTACGGCCGGATTTTTGTCCGGACTGTAGATCAGGCCTCAGTGGACACCAAAAATGTCCGTTTTTCGTGACTCAGGCCTCCTGGAGGCTAATTTTTCCCCCTAAACCTCGTATTTCGTGCTGTAACTGTGCAGTGGTTCCCTAGAACATAGCTTGAATGATAGAACGTGAAGGCTATACGCCTGAGCTCAAGTAGTGGACAAAATACTACGGGATATTATCTCGCGCCG
>JAAIFI010000295.1:0-40717 GCA_011032875.1 Phlebia tremellosa
CCAACACCCATGTGCGAAACTTATCTGGATTGACCCCAAAGACGACTTCGATCCAGAGGTTGAATTTGACTGCTTGAGAATCTTTGAGGTCTTGTCGTATGTAGGCGTGAATGTTCTCGAGTTTGTGTTCGGTGTCGACATGACTAGATGGATCCATGCGAACTTCCGTGTCACAGGATCTGAGGCCCTCGGAAAGGTGTCGAGCGAGACTTTTCCGCCAGCTATCTGAGCTAGCCATAGTGTGATAATGAAGACGGGGGATGGGACGAAGGTGCCATGTTTGCTCACCTGTTCTTGTTTATATATAATTTCGATTGTGAATGCGGCCAAAGGAATCTTGGCCTTTGCCAGTTGATGGGACGGTTGTGCAGCGTTGGCCTTCTATGTGCGCGCGGCAGATTTGAATAGGACACGATGGCCTTCGGGCTCTGCAATCGTTGTGCGCGTCAAGTACGCGTTTTCGAGCTGTAACGTAAGACTCCTACATACTTTATTCATACCAGTCTATTAGTACATTGCATATGCAGAGAGACAACTTTGAACTCACGTACCATAAACGAGAGGGAAGACAGTCAATCCTTTTCTCTGTACATCCACGGTAGCGAAGCATGCGTAGGGCGTCTATCGGCCTTTGTGTTCTGGGATCGGAGATTTGATCACCTCGACGCGCCGAGGAGTAAACACTAGATACATAATAGTCTACTGTGAGTAATTGGGCAGACGATTCAAACAATCGACATTGTATAACCTCCTGGCTGGAAGAGACACCAACACCAGTATTATCTGATTGAACCCGTTCCGATTCCCTCAGAATCGGTTAAAAATCTCTCCTGGAGCAGTCCCAATATATCCAAAATCACGTGATTTCTTGTGCTTAAACGCCTGAAACCCGAGTCTCATTGTTTGGACTTTGGCGATCTTTTGCTATCTGCATTTTTGTTCTTCTCGATGCCCTGATCGATTCTGAGATGTCTCACGGCGAGAGAAGACGTGGAAGAGAGGAAAGGTATATTTTCCCACTGTTCCTTCCAAACGAGGTTTGCGATTTTCTTCTCTTCTCCTCCTCACTTGTGCCGCATCGAGCAATGAGAGTGTTATCGGCTGTGCGTGTCATTGGCTATCTTAACTCTCATTTTCTGTGCTGTGGCGGCCTATCTATCAGTCACGGTGCGTATGCTTTCACATCTCACACGGGCCACTAGTACTCAAACATGGGTGTCATTTCTCTCCGTTAGCCGATGACTGTTTGGTGGAGCGTGGATCTTTGCTAGGCCTGTACCCTGGAGATGAGATTACTGTAAGGCGACTTTTGGGTACTGGTGAGTCTGCGGATTGTCTTTCTTCAGAGTTGGTGGTGCGCGTTTCTTTCGCGCTTGCAATGAACGTAGCCACTGTGCAGCAGCTTAGGATATTGGCGCGTATGCATGGTGTTGGAGGATCTCATCGTACGCAGTCTGCTGTCAAACTGGCATTGGAGTCGCATGTCTGCGTCTCCGAGTGTCCTTTCTCTCGTTATGTATGCTCTTGCCCGCAATGCAGCACCGTCAATCCTTTTCGTCGATCCAGATTTCGGTTTTTTACCACGTGTGGCGACAATGTGTACGAGTTTGTTCGCGACATGCCACCGTCTTGTCCATATAATGTGGCGGAGGAACAGCGTGATACGTTTGTTCCTACTAATTATGTATTTAAGGAACCAGTTGTCCTACAGCATGATCCCCCACCGTTACCTATGCCGTCCCCAACACCGTCAATTCGATTTCCTCCTAAGCCGTTGTCTATCAGTGCTAAAATGAAGATAGTGCGAAATTGGGTGATGGCTTCCTCTGCGTTAGCTTTGGCTGAAGGCCCATGTGCTGTTTGTGCACAAATGGTGCCGTTATCGTCTCTTGTCGATGTCAGCGTCGAAGATACGTGTTTGCGGCCGCTATATGATCAAGGCCCAGAGGTAACTCGTCCCACAACCCGTGATGTATCAGGGATAGATCCTGTTTTGCTCATCGACGGCGTGGATCCTGTCCCTGCCCTCTTATGTACTGCTCGAGGCTTGTGTCTGCGAAAGATCGAATGCGTCCTTCTTCTTCTGCCATAGGGTGTTCTTCTTCTTCCACCTCTTTATCGCAACAGCGTGTTCTACTTGCTCTTGATCGCTGAACTTCTTCCAAATTATGGGCAACTTCTGGTTTTATGTTTCGATAGACGGATCCTGTATGGCCATAGACAACTGGGAACCGGGCGTCTGCGATAGCCAGCTTACCCGAGTTCATAGCCATTGAGGGAATCGGTTAGGAGTGCGATAGCCGACACCCTCGAGTTGTACTACTGAGGCGAGGGCGGAACCGTCCTATACATAAATGGAAACAAGGCGGGATCTCGGCCGGCGTAAGAGCAAAATGGACGGTCTACTGTTCGAGTTGCAGATGACCGTGACCTCTCCCTCAGTCAGAAAAAGAGAACGGACAGGTCGCTCGACACAGTTATGAATAAGTAACGTGTCTTGCGCGTTTATTGGGTCCATTCTATTATGATGACGCAGAATAACATATATCAGCATTGCAAACTCGGTGTGTCTTTCTTCGCATGCCGTCGAACCAGTGGGTATTCTGCTATCAAGATAGGTATTTTAACGTACCACGACCTCTCAATTCGCTTTAATTGCTGCACACGGTTTGTTCGCGCGGGAGATTTGGAATTTGACCTGAATAGAAGGCTTGAAACTCCGGTCTGCTGGCATGCATATGGATCTGATCCGGTTCAAGTTGCCCTCAAGGTCTCACGCCTCCGCAGCCTCAAATACGCTCATCCTCGCTAACTCCAGTCATGAGCTACTTGCTCTGCCTCGGTCAAATGCCTATCACGAGCAACCACACTGGCGGATGCATGAGCTCGTATGCCCGCCCGGCTCCTCTGGCGCCTCCAACCCCAGAATTCTACACGGGCGAAGTGCGAAATATAGTCAACGTCATGTTTTACTGCACCTACATGTGAGCTCTAGTACTGTACTTTGTCGATGAACGGAGACGTGTTTACTAGTCTGCTCAGCGGATACGGGAGCACTGTGATGCTTTCAAAGAAGTTGCATGTCGCTGCCAAAGCGCATGACTGCAAGAAGCATTTTTGGGTAGCCACCGTCATGTACGCTGTAAGATCAAAAAAACTTTCGTACGAAATTACATCGCCTCACAAATAGGTACTTTCATTAGTCTTGGGTGATCTTGTATGATCTGTCAACAAAACATATGTTTCTATCATTCTGATTATGCAAATGCGATTCCAGTGTTCTTCAAGGTATCGGCTCTGTCCTTACAATTGTGACCCTCCCTCGTATGAGGCAAGCCGGGAACATCAATATAACGCTCGCCGAGAATGTTAAACTTATGGATCCGTGAGTCCCATCGAGTCGGTATGATTGATAACAAGTTTACATCATTCTCTAGTTTATTGAAGGTTTCTATCCATTTACCGACCTGAAGTATAATTGCTGACTCCGTTTTGCGTGCGTGTAGGCTTCCTTCCTCTACCCGGTATATCTTTTATCACACTATCCTTTCGCCAGAGTATTGACTGCTTGCAAGGCTATTGTTGTATTTTTATGTCAAGCGACTTCGGGAGTATTCTTATATAAGGTGGCTAGAGGTGAGGAAACAGCTCCGGTTTACTTTCTGATAGACTTCAATACTGATGTGTTTTCAAGAATTCAATCGCCGCAAGTTCTTCGTCTTCATACACGCGAGTCGAGAAATTCCTTCGATGACCGGAGCTCTTACTGACTGATCTCCATACTGGCAGGCTTTGCTGGCTCTCGCCGCCCTTGGTCAATCTCAACCAAGCCATCATCACATCCTAGTACTGACAACACCTTTTTCATTGCAGGCTGGTCTTTAGTTACCATGTGAGCGGTCTTTCATGGCACCGTACATTTGAGCTGAACTGTGCATAGTATATCGCCAGATATGTTTGTACCGGTCAAACGATCTGGGAGTATGACTTCAGCCGTATCGGTACGTCGCTCGCATCAGTCGCTAGCTATTGATTTATCTTCCTTCAATACAGGTTGTACTGGACTCAGTCCTGATAGTGCATATCGCCGACGCCGTCTTTGACCTTGGCCTCTCGTATTATCTGAAACCGACTGTCAAGACGGACACATGCGTCCCTCCACTCACGACCGAACTCGCTCTGACGGCTAGATGGCGCAGTCGAGCGCAAGCGATTAACGGCGTCATATCTAAAGGTGTCGCCTGCCTGGGAGTTGTGAGGTCTGTAACTACTCGCTAACCTTTCTACGTTTGACTGAATACAAGGCCCGCAGATTTGGGTGGACGCTCCTTCCGTTCTTTCCAGGTGTAAGTGAGTTGGAAACATAGAGCGATGTTATTCACAAATATTCTCCAGGTCAAGACCGACGGTATTTTTTATTCAGCGTGGAAACTCCTCTCCTACCAGTTGGTCGGGCAACGTGAGTCACCGCTATCTTCTTCCCTCTCGATGTGGATAATCATGAGGCCGAAAAGTGTATCCCAGCTTCCTCTTGTACATGTGAGTGCCGAATGATAGCTTTTGGTCGGTTGCTCATAATTCGTCGTGGCAATCAATAGTTTCACCAAAGCCGTGTCTGATGGCTGGCTAGACATGCAGCCAGACGATGTTGAAGCGGTCGCGGTCATTGAGTCTAAGAGCGAGAAAGCTGGCACGTCCTGAACTGCCGGTGCGGATTTTCATATTCTCCAAGATGCCAATGGTGAGTGTGTTCTACCAACTCGTGCCACTTGCATATATCAATTAATTCAGAGTCGCAGAGTAAGGAGTCATCTCGATGATGGACAAGATCCTCGATGTTGGCGTAGCACAGATTATTTTACTTAGGTTGTTCTATGAGCTAATTGTGCGCCGAACCTGCCTGGCATGTTACGTTATATACCAATTTCGGAAGGTCTTCAATGGGAGAATGCTGTGCGATGAGGCGCATCAGATAGCCGTGCCCCGCCCTCCTGGTCGCATGCGCCTGCCTGCCACAACCTTATCGCGACGCAAGTTGAGGGTCATATTCCGATTCCAGTCAACAAAGAGACGTACGATGTGCCTTGGTCAAACTTGAAACACCTGGCGCTATGTCGGGCATTTCAATTGATTTTGATAGGGGAGCGGGCAGAGGTATTACAGCGCTGCGTCGGGTGCACGCGAAGCCCGTCGTCGTTATCTTGGTAACGTCGATCTCAACCGCGCCATCTATCACTGAATGTGCGATCAGGTACGGTTCCAGCTCAAATGTCACGAAGCGCGCACTGGCTCGTGCATACACTGTGCAACAACGACGAACGCACCTTTGCGACTACGCCATCTCATCAGTTCCGCACTTTGAGATCCTACCGGCGCCCTGATGTTCTGGGGTTCGTACTTAGACCTAATCAACCGACCTCTGCAAGGACCGTCCACTCAAAGGACTCCAGCAAGCCGCAAAGGTAAAGCCAAAAAGCCAGTCGCGCGTTCGATCTGCCAACGCCGAGATACTACTAGAAGCAAGCCTTGGACGCTTAAGGTTAACTCTGTTTCAGTCGTCGTTGACCTGGCAGATAGACATGAATGATAAATAACCATACTAACCGTCAGATATTCCGGTCATGTCCTATTCCGGAGCGGTTACTTGTGCAGCATGCGCGACCACTAGGCTATAATGCAGTGCTCTTGTGCGTCTCCCACAGAAGTCCGACATGAGTCCGAGCGTCGAGGTGTCGCACCTGTGCGCTTGAGAGATCGCGCTTTATACGATGTAACGATGCGCCGATGTGCCGTTCCTGGTCGACGGGCGGGTCTTTTACTTCGCGGTCCCGTGACCAGTGTTTGTTGTGTACAGTCTTCTCGTGTGATGCATGTTCGTTCGAACCGCGCTGGGGGGAGCTTGAGAGGGGTAGACTAGAGGGTAGACTAGAGCTCGCACCAGTTTCAAAGTGAAGTAGCACTCACAGCCATGTTCACTCATCCATATGGAATATCCTTGGAATTTGACGCGTCAATACGCGTCTCCGGGTAGACGAGAGAGACGCGTCTGAAACTGAAGCATTCTTCGTGAGTGTGCGTGATCGCGGACACCGGGATGCACTACCTGACGCTTCAGTGTGAACGCTCGGCATCCGGTAGCGCACTTGAGGGGGCCGTGCACCCGCAGCTGTGTGTTTTGGAGGGTGTGATCCATCCGGGCAGCCCGAAATGTGTGGACGCAGAAGCGATGCAATCCGAAAGCATTTTGCGGACACCCGGAGAGGATCCGAACAGGATGCGAGAACGCACACGAAGCATAAGTTGCGGGGATAACCTGATCACAGGGGACAAGATACGAATGGCGAGCCGTCTGCGACCGTCATCACGGACAACAGCGTGCGGTTGGAGCTAGCTGAGTATGTAGCGGAGGATGTCGACTGGCAATGATGAACGTCATGGATGCCGCGGAGGTTCAGACCGTGCGATGGTGGCTGAGAGTTGGTTGAAAGGGAGATCTCTCATACGAGGATCTGATGATCACTCGCCTTGTCTGCATCCGGCGCTCGAGGAGGCCTCGGACGACCTTGTTCAGGGCATTGTGTAGGCTTGCGGGGCTGCTGGACGACGTTGAGACAGTGACGGGAGCGCGAGGTGGATGGAGAGGAAGAACAAGAAGGGAGAGGCTGCTCGCCCGCAGTGCAACGGATGTCAAGCATAGTCAAGGTAGTGCATGTGGATGAGAAGGATGTTGGTGAGAACCGTCGCCTGCTCTGCGGAGAATATGACATACTCGCCGAGATGGGACCTGATTTATGCCTTGTAAAGCATGCCACAGCGTGCTCAAACTCAGCGTGTAGCGTGCCCAGCATGCTTGCACTATGTTTGCGACATATCCTTCCAGGCATAGTGGCCGTAGAGCGTCTTATCCCGACCTTGTCTCTCGTCTTGTCTTGGTAGAGATGGCGATCCCCACCGACTGCGAATGCCGCCTTCGCCTCACTGACCCCGTACATTGCTAGGAGACATTGAAGGTTGTTGAGCTACGTTGAAGTGCCGCACTCCCTCTCCAGGAAATTAGCTATCTACGCTGCAAATAAAGTTTGAATAGGTTTGAATCAGCGAAAGTCATTTGATGAACCCTGAATAGACGCTCTTTGACAACTTCACATCCAAATCCGACCCTCGTATAAAATTCGTGAAATACCTGCCTCCTCTCTCTCCTCCGTCCATCCAGCAGGTCGTCTCCCACAGCGTCCACGAACACCCTCTACACCCTCCACGACACGTCCAACGTCGCACACGACGACCTACACGCTCACGACTTCTACCCTGTCAACGTTCACCACGCTCTAGTCACATCGTTGAACTTCAACCATCTTACACAACTCAACATGCCATCTCTTCGTCGCACCCTCTCGTCCCCCGCAGGCCGCTCGTCACCATACTCACACTCCGCCTCCTGCACATCCACATTTGCCTCCAGCTCGCTCTCGACGCGCTCAGGTTCGCGTGGCCCTCGTCGGCCATCTGGCTCTGACACCTCTGAACGCCGTGTCCTCCAGGACATCGACTGGTGGAGGATCCTAGAGGGCCAGCGCGAGGTGCGCGGACTCGCTTCGCACGAGGCGCTGCGTGCAACGACGCCGGCGTCTGACGAAGAGGAGCTCGACCAGGAGGAGCGCGAGCCCGCACCCGCCGCGGCGGCCACGACTCCCGCAGGCACGGTCGACACCCTCGCAGACACGCTCACACGAACCTGGCACAACGTATCCGGCGCAGGCGCAGATGCGTTCGACGACAGCGCCTCGTTCCTCCTCGATTTCAGCCTGGGGGACGGCGGGTCTGCTGAGCCACTCGAGGTGCGTCCGTGTTCATAATTTACGCGCCCGCCCCGCCTTTGACTTTGATCCCGTCGGGCGGGCGCGCATCATCACGCGGTGTATGTTCCTCCGTGCTAATCACCGTTGCGTTATCTCCCTTAGACACCATCGCCGCTCACACATTTCGCATCGCTCTCCGTGTCGCCGCAGGGCCGTTCGTCGTTCCGCCGGACGCCGAGCATCAGCTCCACGTTCTCTGACGCGAGCTTCTCGAGCTCAAGCTCGGGCTCGCCCTTCTCCACGCCGTCGCACTTGCCGATGGGCTTCGGCCTGGGGTTCTCCGATATCATCACCTACCCGCTTCACGACGACCTCGACGACGAGCCACCGCTTTCGATCCTCCCCCGCCGTCCGTTTAGCGCTCCTGCTCCCCGCTCTGTTAGCTACTCGTTCATCGAGAGCGAGCTCTCCACCTCTCAGAGTCGCTTTGAGGATCACACCGATGGGTACTCCATGAGGCCGTTCTGCAACGATGACGACTGGTTCTAATTCTTGATGACATCTACATGACCTGCGAGGAGGGGGAGACCCGCTGGGAGGAGAGAGGCGGAGGAATTGCAGGACGCGTCGGACGCGTCGCCCTCGTCTCGTTGTGACTGGACGCTTCTGCACGACGACGATACACGATACAAGACCTGTTGCTTACGAGCACACGCACACAAAGATTTTCTTGCGTCGATCATCACTTACCGTCACGAACCACGAACACGACCCTCAAACGAACCGCAGGCCGCCCACGCCATCGCCACAGCGCAATCGCTATCGCTCAGCACATCATCAAGACGTCATACACCTCACGAACGAGCTCACGACCGATAACGAACTCGAAATCCACCGCCCATCGTCGCGGCGAGACCCACATCACCAGTGCCGGTGCATGCTGGGTGCCCCGCGCCCATCGATTCACCCGAACATTGCCATCTGTGTCCTTAGTTCCGGTTTACAATGTATGGGGCTTGCTTACTAGTGCAGCCATCCTCGTCTCACCTCTCGGAGCGTGTGTCGTGTTACCCCCGTCCCTACCCACCCCATTTACGTTTACGGTCTTGCGTTATACTTTACTTGATTCACTAACGCGCCACCTTGCATTGCTTGTCTATTTCCTCTTATCCCATTGCCCTTACCGCTGCCACTGTCTGGCACGCATACTTCATCATTGACGGCGCCGTCACTACGTCACACCTAGAAGGTCTTCACTTCCACGCGGTCCACATATATTCATTGCTTTTTTACGACTTCTTACGCCTGCGCTTGCGGTCTCGTTTACGTCTTTTTCTTTTCCGTTTGTTCTGCCCTTCCCACGAGCACGCCCCGGGTCGCGCACATCACACTCACACACCACACCACGACACGGTCTCCTTTCCATCTCTATCGCTCTTCCAAAATGTCTCGAGTATCGCCTCCGACTCCTGCATCTGTACCACGTAGAACTATGCATCCCCGTGTTTCTCTATTCCCGTTTCACATCATCTCTCTCACCCCACATTCCCACTCGTCCCTTCACGCGCATCTTCAATCACTTCTTCCTCCTCGCACCCCCTCTGTTTCTGTCTGTCTTCTAGTATGTCTGTCTTGTCGCTCTCTCTAGCTCTAGTCTCTGTCTTCCATCATCTGTTTCTGTCTTGTTCTCCGTAGCTGTTCTCTGGGCTATATAATACGGGCGTGCACCCTTGTCGAAACGCACTCATCTTCAATGTTGCGGATTCTACTGAGAGCGGTGTCACTTCTCAAGATCAGCGAGTCATAGCATTGACATCGATCGAATGTAAAACATATACAACGACAAAACTATGACCAACGAACATCGACGGTAGATCGCATACACTCTCGCCCCGCGACAACTTTGATTCACAGCGACAGACGGGCAAGGCGCCACCCGCGTGATCGAGGAGCGGATCACCAGAGACCAAGCACAAGCGACGCCCGACGAAGGCTGTTCGCCCGCACACGCGGTCCCTAACATCGCATGACCGGTGGAAAGAGTCGCCAAGAGTCAAGACACGAGACAGGACAGCCGACATCCGCGTCCTCCGGACGTGCATGACCGACATCGCGAACTCCCAAGCCCAAGATAACCCCCACCCGCGCCATCAACGTGCGTCTTCCTAGGCATGCCAAGCGCGACGCCACGAAACACCTGCGCCTTGGCTCTTGGTATCATCTGTACATCCCTGCGACCATCGGCGGGCCCGCGACCTTGCTCCAGGGCGAGTTTGCGAGGGGCCCGTAGCGCGCCTCCACTGTGGGCACGTTCATGTTCGCGGGAGGAGGCGGGGGCAGCGACACCTGACGCTGAGGTGGGGCGCCGGCTGGTTGGAGCTGCGGCAGCTGTGCGCGCTGTGCCGACGCGGACGCAGCCTGTGTCTGGCGGTTCTTCCACGCATTGCGGATGTCGTTCGATCGCGCGAGGAGCTGGAGGAAATTACGTCAATAGCCGTCACTACCGAGCATGCCGGGGGTTAGTTGACAGAGAACTCACAGCGTCCTTCTCGATGCCATCGGCGATACTTTTGAGGATGTTCTCGACGACGTCCTTGTGGTTCCCGTTCGGCTTGTCGTCGCGAAAGCGCATCATGCGCCACCCTTCGAGTTCAGGGTCCCAGTGCACCTCCACTATGCGATCGTCGAACTGCTCACCCGACGCTTTCATGCTACGACATCACGGTCAGCCGCGCATACATAGAGGTCAGGATACCACAAAATTGAGTGGCGAACGAACCTGTCCCATTCCTCGTCTTTGACGAGTAAGACGTCCCAGAATTCGTACATCTTGCCCCCACACCACACGTGCAGCTCGAACACGGGCTTCGCGAAGTAGTCAGGTCGGCTGGGTTGTTCTGGCGAGGGAGGAAACCGGAGTATCAGCTTGAAGTCGATTGAGTTTTCAGATGGCGGCTTCCATTTCAGTCTATGCACAAACCAGCGAGTTAGTATAAGGGAATTAACAGCGGTACAGAGACGTCTTCACATGTTTGGGTCCGTGCCCGCGACGTATGGAGTGTTCACGCAGGTGTAGATAAGCCCGTCATTACCGTGCTGTAGCGCAGGAATATCTTTCTCAAAGACGTCGTCGACATGGTACGACAATTTAACGTCCTTGACACGGATTCTGATTGGGAATAGTGTATCAGCTCCCCTGTCGATTGAATCATACACCAAAATCTTACTCAAAAGGTTGTCTCTCAGCTGTTTGAGGGAGGTCTGTCAACATTTTGCGATACGGCTTGTAGAACCACTCTTGTAGTCTCTGCAATACAAATGATCAGCCCTTCTCATGCGGAGGCGGAGAGGGCTAGTCTACGTACGCCATACCGCTTGTCAAGCGTCCGAGACATGACGTTCTGTTCGTCGACTACCAGGCAGTCAAACGCGAGGTATCTCAGAGTCTCCTATAACATATAAACAAACGCGAACGTCAGCACTTCTCCGAGCTGTAAGGTGTTTATGAGCGACAGACTTGCTTAGTGCGGGGGTCAACGTCAATGACGAGCTCTCCGTCGACGATGGTGTTCCGCAGGGGCATCATGGGGTTCTCGTGGTGAGGGAAGAACAAACCGTCGAGCTGCCGGTACGTATTGTGGCGGTCGATCTGCGGGACAACCGTGCCACAGCTAAGATGCAAGCAACATGCCTAGATGCGAATATTATGTACGTACTGTATAGACGACCTGGCTGTTGGCCTTCACATCCGTCTGAACGAGTAAGAGGACGCGGATGCCATCGGACTTCTCGCACACCCAATAACTACCATATCAAAAAGACGACCCGTGAGTCTTAACGCCACATTCATCTACATCGCACATTCACACGAAAGCGAGAACGTACTCTTGTGACTCGAGTTTCTCCATGTCCTTGCCCCCGAAGCTAACAGGCTGACTGCCTGGGAACCTGCAGTGCAGCGAACGCGACATCAGAACATCTGCGGAACCGCTACCAGGGCACAGGAAAGACAAATACCGTTCGTGCTCCAGATGGCAGAGCCCAGCCACCAACTGCCTCAGCCACTTCTCCTGCTCTGACCGCGGCGGCACAGGTACCCCAGGGAGGTCCGGTATGCGAGGCATAGCTGCAACACGCTGAAGTGGCACTCTGGCGACCTAAACTGCAGCCGGGCGTCCGGAAAGTCGCACAGGTGAGCTGTGATCAATGCGATACAAGGTTTGTGGCGATATTTGGCAGGCTAAGTGGGCGGCTGTACAGAGTTTGTGGTGATGAGGACGAAAGGTGCATGGTCGCTGCGCACAGCATGCACGGGCGAGATAAGGCTCGTGCAGGCGCCGTGCCCCTCACATGAAAACACGTCGGGTCAGAAGCCCTAGGAGAGACGTACAGGTGGCAAAGCACTGAAGTTCTAACAATGGTTATATGTACACGTGAAGACACAGCAGATACATGGACGTAGGCCGTGCTGAATATTAGCATATGTGCGGATATGCTAGTCTCCTCATCATTTTGCTAGATATGAGTACAGCCAGTGTTACAGGTTACACCGTTGGCAACAACGAAAACAATGCGAGAGAATGCGGACAGAAACTAAACGAACATGAGGCAGGGAGTCGAAGCTTAGCGGTCCTCGGCCCATTCCTAAAAGAGCAACCCGAGTCATTACACGCATCAAGACACATGTATACGGTACTCACGTTCTCCTTCTTGATCTGAGCCTGTATCAAACGTGATTCAAGTGAGCCACACAGCAATTTCAGATATTGATAGCAAATTACTGACCTCCTCCTCAGGTGTGAAGTCGTTCACGATGTTGAATAGCTTCCGAATCTCCTCAGGAGTCTTACCCTTGATCATGTTTGCGACAGTCTTGCATCCGACATCACTGTGGATAGAACCAATTTAGCTTGGAAAATGACGCCACTGAGGCGTAACCCACAGTAGAGGCTTGATGTCAAGGTAGTTTGCGGCGAGGATGATCTCAAAGAGCATCTCCTGGTCCACGGTGATGAATTTCTGGTCCCACTCGCTAATGTCCGTTGTCCGCTTGCGCGCGTCGTCGGTGTCAGAGGCGTCAGTGGTGGGTAGGGGCTCGCCACGATGGTGTTCGCAGTACTCCAGTACCTGCATCGATGCGGCGTGATTAGTGTGTGCCACAGACGCGCATGTTGAGGACAACGCTCGTACCTTCTTCAATACACTTGACGAGACATTAGGCAGTGGGATGGGTTGGTCGCTCTCGCCAACATCTAGCAAAGAAGAGAGCTATAGCATGCACAGAGAGCGCGGGGTGTGATGACAAACCTTCAAGCATGTTCTTGATGAGGACGCTGCGCTCAGCGACCTCCTTGTCGACGACGAACTGCTCGTTATCGGATGTGACGAGGAGAACCATGGTGAAGTGATTGAGAGGGTGAAGTGGTAAACTGCGTTATCGAGGGCTGAGATGAAGGAGGCGATGGTAGAGAGACACGAAGAATCGGCAAAGGGGTCTTTAAACGATCTTTTGACCGCCTCTCTTACGTAATCACGTTACCGCGTTGGCGCTACGACCTCTCTGTGGCACGGACAAGGCAAAGGCCGTCCTGCTTGCTCTTTCACTCCCGAGACAACAACAAGGTCCATGTCTTTCTTCTCCCTCACCCGGTGCCCTGGCCTCTCACACAATCCTTTCTCTTCCCTCGGTGAGTCAACCGTCCTTTCTTCGGCCTCGTTGCTAACCAAACGCAATCAGGACTCGGAGCCGTTCGCACCGCTACTAAGCGCGCAGGAGGTACCACCAAGAACCATGGTGGCTCAGCGGGCAAGCGGTTGGGCCTCAAGAAATTCTCGGGTAGGGCCACTCAACCCGTGTGACCAGTGGCGGCCATGTATTCACGCTCTATTGTTCCTCGCCACAGATCAATTTGTCCTCCCAGGTCAGATTATCCTCCGGCAGAGAGGCCAACAATTTCGTCCTGCTCAGCACGTACGTTCTCGTTGTTTCGGTGTGGTTCTGGCAGTGGCTGACTTACTCTCGTTTCACAGGTAGGAATGGGGCGCGACCACACGATATTCGCCCTCGTACCAGGCTACGTGCGCTTCTACAAGGAGCCAGGATTGCGGAAAGACCGCAAGTTCGTGGGTCTGGTGCTGAACCGTGGCGAGAAGCTACCACGAGACGAATCAACGGAAGGACGGAGTCGCTATTGTGAAGTCGTGAACCTCACCGAATTTTCGAAGCAGGAGGAGGCTACTTCGTAGCAGACGGATTTTCGTTCAGCTTTGTTACCGCTTCGCCATCGACCCACGCGATCTCCCGACGGCCCATCTTTGTATATGGTACGCTCTTGATCAACTGGATATAGCATGATGTTTCCACTGCAACGGCGGGAGTTGCATCCCTCGACGTCGTACCCACAAATCGTGTCCTCACTTGCTGGCCATCAAAGATCGGATACACGACACATAGCAGAGTTTCAAAGGTACTCCCGAGGAAACCGATCGATCCACAACACATCCACATAACGGGTCGAAAATAATGGATACATGGTATTCAAGAGGAGTGGCAGTCAGCTAATATACAACATAGGAATAGTAGATGTTGAAGCTCTGGTGCATAAGCAAAATACATGTTATATTGGAAGGGTATCAGGCCAGACTGGGAATGTGATATCTACGGGTTCAAGGTCTACGTTCTCCACGTACCTGCGTAACAGCGGCAGATCGGTGTCGTCAGGATTATCAAAGCTGGCGTAGTGCGGGAGGCGCATGGATACCCGCTTCAGCGCATGGCCCGCCTTGAACCGGTCCTCCGCCATTGTGTAGCACTGGAGCGACGACCACGTCTTGTCGCCGAACACGAACAGGCTCTCGAGCCGCGGGCAGAGGATGTGTCCAGTGCGCTCGTCGGGGGAGGACAGCGCCGAGAGTATCGAGCGAGAGAAGCCCTCGTCGTAGCAGCTGTCCATCGTGATGTGGAACGCGCGCAAATTCGGCATTTTGCAAAACATATCCTTCCACACCTCCCTCTTGAATCCCGTCCACCGCGTGTTGCTCCGCAGCTCTGTAATCTCGAACTCCTCGAGACTCTCGAAATTGAACGCGTTCGTAATTGAGCGGAAGACTGTGGCTGCAATTGCGTCCATGTCGCCCAGGTTCTGCAGCGTCGCCGCCTCGAGCAGACCGTGGATCTCGAACGGTAGCGATTTTGTGGCTCCGAGGATGGCGACACCGTCGTATCCGTTGAGGAAGTTGACGTGCATCTTCGTGATGCCATGTAAGTGGTGGCTCGGGTCGAGCTGGTGTTCGAGAGGTATACCGATGTGGAATTTGCTGTCCTCGTATCGGTCCAACCAGACCCTCAATCGCAATGAACACTCGGGTGTCTCTAGCCGATTTATTATTTCTGCAGTAGTCGACGCGTTCGTGCGTCCGAGATCGAGTAAACGTAGGTGTTCCAGCTGTACCTTCCTGGTGTCATCCTCCGCAGCAGGCTGCCAGTCCACCTTGGCTGCCTGCAGCATCTCTAGCAGCGGGCATGCTTCAAGTAGGTCCAAGAGCGACGATATCGACATTGAGATCGGTGCTCGCTTCTTTCCACAGAACGACAGATCTTTCATGTTCGCGAGCGTGATGCTGCTCGTCTGTGGGCGTAGATATTGAATGTGCAGACGGCTGAGCCGTGGCGTTTGACTGGCAAATAGCACTGGCAGCGCAACAGGATCACCGTCGCTGCGTATTTTGACGGTCTCCAGCGTCTCGAGGAGCGGTGCCGGGGCTTGAACTAGTGGAAGGAGCATAGGATGGATATTCCCATCGCTGCTTTTCAGGATATCTGATGGCAAGTACAGCTTCCTCAGGCGATGCGCTTGCTGGGAAACCGTCTGTAACAGTGGCGTGGCTATCTCTGGCTTCGAGCCCTCTGGTATGACCAGATAGAACCCTGCATCCATCGACCGCTCCAAAGCCACCCGCGCGGCAGTTGGGTAGCGCGTACTGAGTTGTTTCCACAGCATGGGCGATGTCAACGCGAGTTCTCGCCAGCTGTGGCACACCTTCGCAAAGGACATGAAGGCGTATGAACCGAAGAACGGTCCGTAGGGGTCTGCGTAAGAGCATTGTATTTGCAGGAAAATCGTGAGGAGAATGTCTGAGGAGAGTCTGTGGAACGGTCGCAGAGAGTTCCGGTATCGCGCCAGTAAGGCGAGGGAGAGGTCCAATTGATCCAGCTATCCGTATTCAGACATCCTCAGTAACCCTGCACAGGAGGGGCGATGAAGAAGGTACGCACGGTGTCATTCGAGTGCACTGGTATAGGTCTACGGGGATAGGGGTAAGTTATGCACACGACTTGATTAGTCACGCAACGCACTCGTCATTATGCCATCCAGGGAGATTCCAAGTCATTCTATCTAGCAGACCAGGTAGTGACAGACCTCGTCCGCCGCTATCAATGTTGTCGTTCGCCTGGCCATCCGTACCCATTTCCCGCGCGTCCTCGAGGTTTGATAGCGACATGACGTGAGTTAGATGGTTGATCTTCGAAAGACTAAGCCGCGTTGCGAATTGCTGGCTTGCGTTTATATAACAAGGTCCGCGACCTAGTCATGGAGGCAAAGTGCACGATGCAGTAGGCTGTACACCCCGCGAAGCCACACAGCCGCTCGGCAGCGCTCTTGCTGTGACAGCGCTAGAGGACATGAGGCAGGAGCCAAGCTGACTCCAGTCTGTCCCGAGCGACCACTTTTGTCTGAATTTGTCTTTTGCATCTCGCTAATATGCAACCTACGGTGACTGCGTCGACAGTGACTGCATCTTGCTGCGCGGATAATGGCTTGGTAAATCGTGCGGGACCGACGGTAAGAACACGCGCCTTGGTGGGCAGCGGGTCGAGAGACCTGCAAGATCCAAACAGAGCCAGAGGCGATGTTCGTACATCCTCGAGGACGGCTGAGAGTCCTATGCAATAGCCGCAATCGACAGGGAGTCCACCGGTTCGCAGGATATTGCGTCAAGTTGCTATGCAATGCTTTGTAGGTTCTTGCAGCTGAGCCTCCGGTAGAATCCAGGTACCCTGGCGCATATATCTTGCTGATATCGCCTCCAAGATGCCTCTTTCCGGCCCTAACTATCGACAAAACGTAATGCTGGCCGATCTTCAGTGGGCTGTGAAGCTTTTGCTGTGACTAGTTCTAGCTTCTGTTCCGCTGGCCGCTTGGATCTACTCCCTTCTACCCTCGGAATTATAGATCGCAGCATGCTATGCATAGTAGGGACACTTGGCCTACCTTTCTTGACCGCGAAGATTCAGCTCTCGCGTTCCGATCCTGTTACTGAGTCCAAAGCTCTCCTCCAAGATTTGGCGCAGGACGAACTTGCAGAAAGTTTGCCACCAAGGAAAAGTTGATCCTGACAGATGGTTTGGCACCATTTTGAATGGATATTATGTGGGGACACTTCAGAGGTCTGCGAGAGAATTGTGGTACAGGACATGTAGGACATCGACGAAAGCCGACCGAAAATAAGCAGCTGGCTCGTCATGAGCGCGTAAGCGCCCGTATTTTCTGGAAATACGACCTTTGCTCAACTTTGCTCCTTGCCTCTTTTCTCGACAACTACCGTAATTGTCTCGGCGAGCTTCCAGCTATCTGCGCACTAACACACACTGATCTGAAGGAGTGGATACCTGAAACTGCTCTTGAAACCTTGCTTAGTTACTACGCATGTCCATTTCTGGAATGGCTGAGCAGCTCTACCGCATCTTGCCAATGCGATAATGAGTTGTCACGGTCAGCCCTCTTGAACTGCGCACTCACCTTGTCGACAGCACTGAAGCGTCGTAGCCTGAGAGACCCTTCCCACCACCGTGCGACCGCCTCACACGACGCGCTCCATAAAGTACAAGTGACCGACAACATCGCACGAGAAACTCTTTGTATCGTACCACCTCATACTCTGCGCAATGGCGAGCGATTCACAGTTGAGCATCGCTTGGGTGAAGGTTTCTGGTACGTTGCACAGCCCATTCTGCGCGTAATCACCCCATGAACATGAACCACAGAACTGCCAAGTGCAGAGAAGATGCTTGCACAAGGCCGGGCGCTCTTGGAAAGCACACACAGTTGGAAGCAGGGCAAGACCTTTCACAAAGAGGTGAAGACCTATTCTCGTCCAAAGGCTTCTGGAGAGCCCGCTGCGTGGCACTGCAGAGTCAGCGAGCATACTCCAGAGCAGGCGACCTTTGACGAGTTGTGGGAGAAACTTGGCTCAAACAAAGGCGAGAATGAGGTGTTGTAAGCGTTGCACTCGATTTCTCAGTCCAGTCAATATGCTAAATCTTATTCCATGTCAGTTACATCGATGATTTGAAGAAGGCCACCTTGATCAAGCAGATCTCTCCCTTCCAATCTATTTGGTCTATGTACTACGAGTTTCCCCCGCCAATCGCTCCGCGGTTCTTCACAGTTCTGCAGACGATAGAGTTTAACTCCAGTGGTCCACGCTCTGGGTACGTTGTCACTCCCTTCTGTCGTTGCACTGCCCTCATATTCGTGCAGAATGATTGTTTCGGTTCCTGTTGACCTCTCAGACGACCCAGAGCTGAAGAAACTTGAGGAGAAAGGCGTTCAGGCTCGCTATGTCAGTGTCGAGTTGCTGAAGGAGCTTCCCAATGGCAAGGTTGAATGGCGTATGGCGACCTCGAGCCGCGCAGAGGGCAATCTCCCCCAGTTTCTCACCGAGCGCGCGATGCCCAGCAGCATTGCCAATGTATGTTCCTCTATAATCAGTTATGTCGTTGTGCAGACTTCTCATTTCGACCACAGGATGTCCCCGGGATTCTCAAATGGCTGCACGCGCTTCGCAAAAACGCTGGGAAAGAAGAACAGAAGCCGGCTGAAGTTAACGGGAACGTCAACAAGGAGATTTCTGCAGATGCTATAACGAACGAGAGCAACTTTGCTGCAATACCTGCTGCCCAGGCGGTGTCGGTGCAGGCCTGAAGTAGCGGCATCTTTGGTGGGATGATATGTCGAGATTTCCACCAGTTTGTTATGCGTGGCTCATCGCCTTCCTTGCATTGAGCCACTTTCCACCTTGTCTGTAACTAAAATAAACATGTACGAATTATTTGTAACTGATCAGAGACATTTCGATGACATTGATTGGTTGGTGCTGTTTGAACTTTTGATAATCAAGGTGAAGAAAGCCTCAGTTATGTGAAGCAGTCGAGCAATGAACCAGACGACAACCCAGCCGCTGGTATCTCTGTTGTGCGGATGAGCTGTCAGCTGTAGCTTCTATAAAGCAGCCGGGTCGTTGTGTAGCTCCTGCACTGGTCGAATGCGAGGTGCAGCATCGATTGCAACTTAAATGCTGTCTTCCAAAATTTTAGTTCTTTGTGGTTCTGGGCGGCCGTGGATTTAGGATCTTGCTACTACAGTCCATAGACTACGCTCGCAGTATGCTCTGCTTACCATTCGGCTTGGATTCTCTTGTTCAACGCACTTCGGAGTCTGCACCACTTGTACGGATCAGGGGCACCGTACAGTGATTGGTTGCGCTGTCGCATGATGCTCCAATGTTGATGTCTAAAGTCTCCTGAAACTATTACCCGACGTACAAGTGGCGCAACACATAGGACCTACAAGGACCTCTGAGGTCAGACGAAGCCCGACTTAAGCCTCCTGCAGGGGCCTGCAAAGAGTACAGTGGTTGCGCACCGTATGAATATAGAGGTGAAGCAGTGCTGCCGGAGAGTCCGCACCGTAGCGTCTTATTTGCCGTTACGGGGAGACTGAAGATTTCGTGGTCTGATCTTCCACCGACACCCGGCGAGTCTGCCGCCATCCACTCGCCTGTGCCATACATTCAATGCATGATTCCGCGAGTTGAACGCGTGCTGTAGCTACCGAAGGCAGTACAGATCATAACTTGTTCATGGCTTCGAATTTAAACGGCGTTATGCGGGAATTCTACGGTTTGACCATGAGTATCGCCGTACCAGAAGAGGCAGATAAAGCGCAGCAGCCGCTACTTCGAAATATATGTCATGGCTACTATTTTTTCGACATCACCAAGCACATGGTACTCACCACAGATTCCCTATAAGGTCATATTCATGTTGAAGGGAGTCCGTGCGACATAGAAGGTATGTTGCACGCGCAGACACGTTCCCTCTGAGATTATGGAATTGAGCGCAATTTTCCAGTCAAGTGACATTCCCGAGTGTCAATAGCAATGTGTGCATCTAAATACACGAACGCGGCGTGTAAATAAGTAGTACAAGACGAACAATTGAAACGTGCGAACCCGCCCGAGTCGCGAACTTGTGCAAGTGGAGATGTCTCTCAACGTGTCTAGGAGTCTCGCATTAATATCGATGAATATACGCAGAGGCATTCATACTGATTCCCACTCTCGTTATGATTCCGCTAGCGATTTTGCAATGAGAACATACTCAATTGTGGAGCCTTTGAGTTGGTCGTGGTAATGCAGGGGGAGGAAAGCTGCCATACCAGTGGAGGTGTGATCATGCCGGTGGTCATGCACCCGTTCCGCACAGCCACCTCCCATCAAGCGATATGCACATACTTGGCTAGGTGTCTTCTTCCGGTTTGCAAAATTGCCTGAAGCTGAGAGTGATTGTCATCGGGAGGTCGCCTACGATCAGCAAGAACTTGTTCCGGGGGCTCGAGTCAGCCTCGTTGAATGAAGCGAATCCGTCCGAACAGTCTCACCTCAACCGATGCCGCTAAGACCACCTTGACGCCGGTATCAGAAACGGAGGACACTGATGAGCGAGAGGAAAAGTTCAGTCCCCACAGAGGTTGTGAGATTTTAAGAATTGGGGAGAAGAACGTACATTGCGTGTATACACTGGTTTTGATGATAGCTATATGAGGATTCAACAGCATCCGTTTGATTAAGCAGAACCATGCGCGAGAGATCCGAGGCGATATCCGCACAGAAGGTCCCCTGGCATCATCTACCTTCCGGCGGCGAATGAACGGTACCGCAATTCTATTTCCCTGGATTGTTCAATCAGTCGTTGTGAGGAAAGTATGTCTTTTCACAGGTCGTGCTTTTTTGCTAACTCTCGCATGTCTGTAAAACGATCATGAGAGAAATACAAACATTCATGGTAACATTCACTGACATGGAACAATTGCGCGATTGTGGCATTGAAAAATGATGACGAACAACAGAGCTATACCTTCAACGGACGAATGGCTGCTCCATCCTGAGACAAATGACAAATGAACCGGGGAACTGTGCGGATTGCCATCGCGGAATGTCACGGAGTACGGGATAGGCCATGGCGCTGGACCAGCTTCATCCGCTCGCTTACCATTCGTTCATTCTAGTTCACCTCAGTTCATCCGTGGCATCAAGCTTTTGAGGCGAGTGGGTACAATGTGCCTGTGTCGCCTTAATAGCACAGTGACACGTTTTAAGCGTGCAGATACCTGAAAGCCAAGAAGGTGAGCTGCATTCATAGTAGATCACGCGGTTGAGCATTCCTCACGCAAGCAAGAAAGGCAGAACAAGTCTGACGAAGATCGTGTCGGGGATGTCCATGCATTGTTCCCGCAACACCAGCAACGACTCGGACAAGTAGAATGTTGTATCCATCATGACCGCCACGGGGAACACAAATACGGTACCTGCAGCGTTAATCAGGAATTGCGAGCGGCGTCGAACCAATGAGTGGCGCTCACTGTTCCTAGTACCATTAGGACCTGACATGAAGTGCTGCAATACGATTGGGGGATGTTTAGGCATTGTGACGGTAAATACCTGGAGATTGGTAGAAAGCGACCGTGATGATCTGATGTCTTCTGTTGGATATGAAATTTATTCTCTGAGCGTATTGGAGAAAGTCGCAATTTGCATTCAAGCTCGGCACATACCGTCGCAAACATAGCATGCCACGACATCGGAAGAAGACATAGATGAGAAACCGAGCTATGGGAGAACGTAATTGAAAGTCAGGAACGTGCTCCGGTGAATTGAACCCCAAGATGTAGCAGGGTACGCACCGCCTGTCTGCATGAGAAGCCAGGAGGAATATGCAAAAGATTGCACAAATGCACATGTGCCTGTTCAGACCATATAGCCTTAACCCTCTTGAGCTTCCACACGCAGGTATAAAGCCGGGCGTACCTCTGACTGCCCCCCTCCAGCTGTGCATCATCCATTGCATTGCATTCGCGAACTTGATCACCATGTTTGCAGCGTCCAAGCTTGTCGCATTACTCTGCGTTGCTCCGGCACTCGCCCAGCTTTCAATCCCTGGGCTCTCGCTCCCCTCCATCTTACCGACCTCACTCCCCTTGTCGCTTCCTTCGATCCCATTGTCGCTGCCCACGTCCTTGCCCTTGTCGCTTCCTTCAATTCCGTTGTCGCTGCCCACGTCCCTGCCCTTGTCGCTTCCCACTTCTCTGCCTCTTTCTATCCCTTTATCACTGCCTACTTCTCTTCCTCTGTCCCTTCCGCTTTCTTTGCCACTCGATGAGCCCTCGTCGTCTGCGGCCGGTGGCCTCCCCATCTCTCTCCCTCTTTCTTTACCTACCTCTTTACCGATTTCCCTTCCAACGGGTCTTCCGATTTCCCTTCCAACGGGCCTTCCCATTTCTCTGCCGACGGGTCTTCCCATCTCTTTACCACTTGGTGATCCCACCTCTTCTTCGTCGGCGGCTGGTGGTCTTCCAATCTCTCTCCCCCTTCCAATATCTCTTCCCACTTCTTTGCCAATCGCTCTTCCTACAGGTCTTCCCATATCTTTACCCACATCCCTACCGATATCTCTTCCAACGGGACTGCCGATCTCCCTTCCATCGCTCTCTCTTCCGTCGATCCTGCCATCGCTCTCCCTTCCGTCGATCTTGCCATCGATTTCCCTCCCGATCCCTCTGCCGACAGGGCTTCCCCCCATCCTTGGGAGTTTCGTGCAGGCGAATGCCATTGTCACGAACAGTAACGGCGACTCCGCATTCGAATGTTGGCGCCTGAACGATCCGCTCGCAGCCTCTGGGCTCCTCGGGTTGTCGGGGGGACCGGGGGTTATGACCATCCCGAACCTCGCAAACGCCACGTATACCGTCGTTCCGCCCCTCTTCCAGGGTGGTGTCCATAACGCTCCGTTCTCGCAGTAAGTATTAAGCTCTTACGCACACGGTAGTGCGAGCCGCTGATCTATAATGCATTTCAGGTTGGTCGTGTTCATAACCGGACTCGCGCACATCACCTTGCCTACCAGCTCAGACGAAGCCTTCGTCGTGGGTGGCACTGATGGGTTGATCTTCGTCACCGACACTACCGGAACCGGTCACAATACCACGTACCCGGCCAACACGTTCACCCGCGCCCTACAGATTCCGTTTGCGGATGGTACTGCCCCTGCGCACACCGTCGTCAATTCTGGTCCCTGCCAGGCCTCTTCGGAGGTGGTGACGTCGCCTTAAAATGACGTACGGATGTCGTTATCGACGTTGGAGTCAGCCGCATGAGAGGGTCTGATGAGGTTTTTGGTGGGAGCGCGCTGTTAATTGGACGATGAATGTTTTTGCAGAACTGCAGAATCGTATCAGCTTCTGGGTGCTTGTGCACATGTTAGTGACAGTTGACGACACGATAAATTCAGGCCCAAATCATACTCACCGTTCTCTGCTCGATGTGTGTCTGAAAGTGAGCAGTCTCGCGTATGCAAGTATGACTACCATGTGAGCGTCGCGGGAGCAGCGCGGATCACAAGCGCGGCGAGCCTGAGGGTCAACTGCCAAACGTGCCACATAGTCTGCCGTGTCTGCACCTTCTCAGATTGTCGGAGGATGTACTGCATTCCCTCTGGTGTTACGATTATTTTTGACCAGATATAACTGGAACAGTGCCTATGAAAAATCGAAACGTCAGATGCATTTCTGAGATTGCAATGATATGTAGTACAAACGTACCACTGTAATGCGCCCTCACGGGACGACGTTTGCTGGCAGGGTCCGATCAGGGCTTCGACGAGTTATATTGTGTTGGTCAGTTGAATTTTGCGCACACACGACAGAAATATACAAGGTAGGAAGCAAACAACACACAAAGCAATTAGTGAATCGCGGTTATGATACTTTTATCAACAATACAAGTAGACAGATAAGAACATACAACTTTCGACAGCTTTGCAATGCAGTGCGACGATCTCCTCCGTGGTGGTCAGTTGCAAGGTCGTGGATCGCGTCACGCGTGTAAGAATTGACTACGATCTACTAGTAAGCGCTCCTCACGCGCACGCGAGTGATATCATCCATCGCGAGACAATTGTTATATGCAGCTATTCTAGAGGGCGGGGCGGGTGAGGACAGCAAGCTGCACGCAGTACAATTATAATAGGGGTCTGGATACTCTATAGCGAAACGCTTCTATATGAGGGGAGAGGTATGGGTCCATATTGTTCCATCATCTATAATCTAATGAGAAAAGACACATAACAGCGATGCGACATAGTATGAATAAGAACTGTAAGATAATCATGAGTTTTTGTAGCGAAAACACACAAATTATTACTCACTCTAGCGATCAGGTTAGAAACCGGGTTCGAACTCCAAGGCACAACCTCTGTCGAGCAACTTCTGCGCAAGCGACGCAAAACGAGCATCATGCTGCACAGCGTCCCAATTGCCATGTAGGACAACGCGCTTCAAGGCAGGGAAGACAGGGCGCGCGAACAAAGAGAAATGTCCGTCGAGATGCTCCCAAAGTTCGTCACCTCCGTCAAGTTTGTCGGTAAAGAAGGCATTCTCCGCGGCGTGGAGCCTCACCGTAGCGAGCGCACGGTGTTCCTCCGCGAGCAAGTGCGGTGGCGAGGTGAACTGCACGTAGTAGCTGAGCTCCTCCAAGTTGGCGCAGTTCGCGAGCGCATAGTAGACCATGTCGCAGAGGTAGAACCGCAAGCTCTTGCCCAGCTCCACCGTCCTGATCTGGTCGCCAAATGTGGACCAAAAGCCTTCCAGGAGGCTCTGGTTGCTATGTGTGTCGATAACGACGTTCGTAAGCGACGGCAGCGACCATCGACAGATCTGTTGGAGGAAGAGCACGTTCATGCGACGGATGCGCAACGTGGTAAGAGCGGGAAGGGCGATGGGGGTCCGTTGCAAGCTGCTCAACCACAGATCGCCGCCTAGCGAGACGTACTGGAGGTTTGGGGCAGCGCGGAGTACGTCAGTGAGTGCGTTGACCCCTCCGCTGCGAGCGGCATCGTTATGGTGCCACCAATCGAGGCGTTTCAAGGAACCCAGCGGCGGGCACTCCTCCGCGGGAAGCTCAAACCTCAGATCATCCATGCGCGAGGGAATGGGGCGCACGAGAACCTCCAGCTGCGAGCATGATTTGAGGACAGAGGCGGCCTCCGTGAGATCCTTGTTGCAGGGTATACAGCTAGAATAAGGAAGACAGGCGCGGCGGACACTGCTGCATCTCTTCTCCTCTTCACCTTCGGCCAGCAGAGCGCGCTTCAACATACTGCCATCCTCCCGTATCACGACGTCCTCAAGCAACAGACTCGTGGCGAGACGTCTCCACTGCTTGCAAACGCGGACGAGTGCGCGCTTGACCGCGACCGCTTCTTTGTCGATAGCATCCGTTATCTCTGCTTGGAATGGCGTGTACTCTGTGGCGCAGAGTGACGGCGTAGAGTGTGAAACGGTCGCCCAGCGAAAGATATCGAGCCAGAGCTCAACTGGGAGGGCTGGCGAAGCTGGCATGGTCATGGTGTTGTGAGAGAGAGTGTGGATCGAGTGCAAGAGGGGCGGATGAACGAAGAGTTCGGTTGCAGCCGGGTTCTCCTGCTGCTGCTTAAGTACGCTCAGGCAGCCTTGCGAAGGGGTCTCGAGTCGGTAGGGACACGCCGTGTAAACATTTGAAGACAACCACGACCGCATAGCATCTGAAAAGAACCCGACCAGCCTTGACGGGCGCCATCAAATTTTGTCGGGCGAGACAGGTTCCAGTCCAGGCGCCTGTAGAACTCGAAGCTCCCAATTGTCCATATATGGCCAAAAGCGCTACCTCACTCGCCAGACGCCCACCCCTCCGCGGCGTCGTGAGTCTCCTTCCCATCCTCGCTCTTCGTGCCATACAGCCGTGTATCCTAACTTTGCTAGCAATGGCCTAACAGCAGTGTCCTCCGATAGCGCCCCAAACATCACTAGATATTGGGGCCATTCATGTGCCCAACGATCGTCACTGGATCCTCGCCCAGGTGGAGAGAATGGAAGCGGCGACGGGGGAAACGTCGGGTCCACGGTGGGCGGGAATCTGTGTTGCAAATACGACAGTGGTGATTCATAAAAGACGTCCGTTTGATCCTTGTAGTTCGTAACATTTTTGTCCCTGTAAGGATAGGATAATCAACACGCAGCTGCAACGCGAGGAACCCGGAATTGCGAATCGGAAGTCGCATGAAGCTGATGGATGAAAGACAAATGTTACGTACGACAATGGAGGCTCACATCCCAGCGCCCAAAATCGATTCGAGTCCATAGTCGGCCGATGCAGGTATGCTTGCCATGGTGTGGAGTGGCAAGGCATCACGAATCCCACGCTCTTGACTTCCACGGGTGGAAGCGACCTGAAGAAGTACAACACGTCAACCTGCGCGCGTCCATGCACCCGCATGAGGTAGAACAGGGCGGGCACGTTCAACAGTATAAGCACAGAGCACACCCTGACAACCGGGAGTTGGTGCCAGCGGTAGCCGTGTTTCGCGCGCTTCTCCGTGTAGTACAGGTTCACGACGGACCGCGCCGCCAGAACGTGGAACAGCGGAAGCAGCGGATGTATGAAGCGCCATTCTTTGTGACCGGCTAAGGAGTAGATAGCGATGGTCCAAGCTATCAATCCCAGCATCTCCCTGGCTGAGGCCGTTCCAGAGGGACCTATCGTGAGCCGGACACCATGGAGCACGAACGGAAGCGCGGTGGTACAGAGGATGGGTATTGCCTGAGTTAGATAGTAGTGCCAGGCGCCAAAGCCATAGAACAGTGACACCGAAGATAAATTGGTCAACGCGAAGTTGAGAGGCGTTATTGTCGGGGTGCCGTAGTAAATCGAGTCCAGCCCACACAGCACCACGACGGAAGTGATCCTGGGAATACGTAAAGTTAGCAATGATGTTCTGACAAATCTGGTACACAGAATTGCCTCACCCAATGACGCATATATCCAAGATAACCGACGCGAGTTCTCGCGCTTTTGTGCGTAATCTCCACAGTAACAAACCCACCACATATACCCAGATAACGGCATTCGTCGGCCGGATAGCACAAGCGACTGCGGCTACGCAAAGACACTTGCGCAGGTCGCTACGCCATGACGGTTGGCTGGTCTCCCAAGGGAAGTAGCTCAGCGCGACTGTCGTTAGAGATGTCTCAAGTGAGTTGGACATGGACCGTGAAAGTGAGGCGCCATGGAAAAAGGAAGTTAAAGAGAACATAACCTGTTGACGTGTCATCGTCAGAGGGCGACTTTTCCGAGTTTGTAGCAACGTACCGCGGTCAGAACGTATCTTTCCCCAATCACTCTTCTCGTCAACTCAGATATCCAAATATCAGTCAAAGACGCGAGGATTCCGTGCAATATCTTGGGACTCCATATCTGAAAGACGTTCGGTAAGTGTGAACATGTGAAAGACGAGGGTAGGCACCAGAAGGATAGTATCGTCTAATCGGAATATTTTCAGGATCCAATAGATGGGTATATTGAGAGCCGGGTATAGAATGCTTCGAATAGGCTTGGGAGAGAGCCATTCCCATGTAAGGTGTCCGTAACCAAAAACTAGGTGATGGGCGACCTCGAGAGACTGGAAATACTCGTCGGGCTGAAAGAAAGTCTGCGTTGTTAGTGCGATAGCGATGCGGAAGGAGACAATCGTTAAGACAATCAAAGGTGTCATGGCATAATGAAACTCGTCGAGTGCGCTTTTTTTTGTCGAAGATTGTCCAAGACAACTTGGACGTCCACGTCCAAGACTCGAAAACGTATTTACTATTTGACTTGACGCCTTATTGACGCCTGTGCGGGCAGCACAGACGCCGGCGATAATAAAATAACGAATATCGTTGGCTTCGCGCTTCCGAGCTTCGAGATGAAATTCTTGGTGGTTTACAGGAGGACAAGCTGATGCATAGAAGTATGCGACAAGTCATGCTATATGTCTATGCAGCGGGCACAGGATTCGGGCACATTATATGCTGTAATGTGTCGGAGAAGCATTTTGAATGTAGTATGATAAGTTCAAGTGAAGTTTATATACTGATAGTCCACATACGATAGTCATAATCGGTATCAACGCGTGGATCACGAGCCACCAGTATGCTATCAAGATTCTCGATGAGCTGCTAACGTGATAGGCAAAGGGTCCGGAGCGAAGCAGCTGTCCATGTCAGGGATGTAGTCTTTGCCCTCCTCTGCGTCTTGCTCTTGTTTGCCATGGCTAGACAAACAGTCATCTATAATTTATCAAATCACGAAGGATATGTGTTACTTACTGTGTCTGTAAATGTCTCATCAAAAAATAGAAGCCCTGTCCTTCGCCACCCCCCAACGTTCTGCAGTAGGTGCAACACCATTGGGGATTTTGAACAGAGTAAGGATGGCTCCTCAACTTCTTTGCTTCGCGCCTTTTGACCCAGTTAGTACCATCGTCGTCGAGTACTGTCAGAGTCAGGCTTGAGTTCGAATGGGAGGCATCAACATGGAGGAGCTGGACGTCCAGTTCAATGAGTGCTGTGCATACACCTTCAATGGAATCGCAGGCACTCACAGCTCTTCTCCAGGACATCGCGGTACTACACATGCGACAGACCAGTCTTGCATCAAGTTCATCCATCTCATTAGCCGTAGTAGTTTCCGGATCCAAGCCGCACAGGAGGACTATTTCGGCGGCAACTTCGCTGCTGTCGGTGTTGAAGGAGACTGTCTCGTCCATGTAGTTCCATGGCCAGTTCCATCCATTGATATGAAGGGCATTGAGGATGTCGTGTTCACCTGCTGAAGGCTCGAGATACACGCCTGTAGATACAGACCGCGTGCATCGGTGGACAAGGATACGCGGATATGTGATAGGCTCGCCGCATCGGGAACATTGGAACACGGTCGTAGCAAGATTGAGACGCGCTATATGGTCGACGTCCACAGGAGAAGCGGGCATCATCGCCAGCAATTTCGCGCAAGTCTGTTTTCTCCACTTGTCCGCGACGGAGTCGAAAAGTACCGCTAGCTGCAGAGGGTCGTTGAGTGCCTCAAGTTCTCGATCAGACTTCTCTGTGAGGACTTCGACAAACTGTGGCTGCATGCAAAAATCAGGGAACGACGGTAGGGGCTCTGTCATCGGACGCGATCTGGACCACTTATCCAGTGGATCCCTGAGGATGCGCATGATAGCAGCCGGATGTTCCGCTCGCTCGTTCATTATACGATGACTCTGGATGTTTAGAAAGTAGTCGATAACTGTATCCTTGATGTTATTCCACACTGTTGTGTAGACTGCATCAGTAGTGTCCATGATCATCTACTTGGAGCTCACTTCGGTTAGTCAACGCTTTGGGCTGCTTCATCCATGGTTCGTTGAGTAAATTGGCAACGGCGTATGCATCCATCAAGTCAATCTCTTCGTCGAGACCATACTCCGCAAGTTTAGCACAGATCCTGTGAAATATGTCAGAATCGACGGGCACTCGAAATTAAACATTGCCTACCCCTCACGACGTTGTCTCCGCAATTCCTCCAATTCTTCGGTTCGTCGAGATGCCTGGTTTTCATGCCATTCTTTGAGCTGATCCGAACTCTATCGTACTAGTCAACTTCATTCATTCAAAAGGTATTCGATCTAGCATACCTCCAAAAAAGTGGCGGTATACTCGATATGTGCGGAGACAAGCGATAGAAGTTTTTCTTCGTCGTGGGCAACCTCGCTGAGACGTTCGGCCAAGGCCCGAACCTGGTCATACATGTAATAGAGTCCTAGTACACAGTAGTAAGCTCATGTTCGCAAATAAAGAGCCTTCACATACTGTCTTCCCGAACCTCCGAAGGTAACATGGCAGAGCAATCGATTTCTGCAATCGAATCCACATCCGGCAACAGAGACAGAAAGCTGTCGGCTTCCATGAATCTAGCACAGCAGTATCCTGAGAGGCGCAATAGAGCGAAAGTGAGAATAGACGTACTGCCATCGGAAGCACCGCTTGCAGCATCTTACCCTACACATCCAAAAAACACTCTGCACCCTACCATCTAGACAGAACTGCAATGCCGATCAGAACAGTGCATGCTTCGGGAAAAAGGTACACTCGCATGGCAGTGTGCATCGAACGCTAGATGTGCATATTCTGGCTCGCTCAGATCAACAGGACAGTCCGGAAGGCCGTCTACTTGCGCCCTCGCGGCCTTCCAAATTGAAATCGACGACTTCCGCATAAGAATATCGCGGAGGCCTTTAGTAGTACGCGCCAAACGGAGTAGGTCGAAAGGTTTAAGATGCGAGAATATCTGTACAGCATATACGGCTCCATGAGTTGATCCCCTGGTACATAATTATACATATTTCGCACCTCGAACAACACGTCTAGGGGCATGTCCGGCAGCTTGCTGAGGTCTTTTCGTCGCCGTTTGCGTGGCCTCTCGACGATCTCGGGCTCGTCAGGAAACCATTCATCGTTCTCTAGCACATCAGACATGCGTTAAACGTAGTGAGAGGGCTGCAGAGGGTAGAGATTGGGGGAAAGTTGCACTGAGTGACTTCAACATCGCGCCGCCCTTTTTAGCGGTTCGCGACTCATTAATTTGAAACGCCGCACACGTGATCGCGAACCTTCG
Organism: Phlebia tremellosa; assembly: GCA_011032875.1. Classification (NCBI taxonomy): domain Eukaryota; kingdom Fungi; phylum Basidiomycota; class Agaricomycetes; order Polyporales; family Meruliaceae; genus Phlebia; species Phlebia tremellosa. Next base: position 30,648 of record JAAIFI010000295.1, read on the forward strand.
AGCTTCAAAATTGTGGCACGGTGGCAGTATACTATGTAGCACCTCTCAATTTCTATTGCCTCCACGAGAAATCCTGTACACTTTACTAATATTCGCCCCATTTAAACACGCCAGGGCGTAATCTCCTAGCCACAAAATTACCCGTGACGTCGCGCATGCGTGCTGGACCATCACCATACACCATCCACTCGCCACGGGGAAATTGAATGCATTCGGTGGGTAGAATAATACCAGTTCTCACAAGACACTACAGGAGTGCACTATGAGTTTCGTTGAATAGTTATAGCTGAGCGAAATATCTCGCACCCGTACCACTGACCATGCCCAATGTGTTTCTATAGTCACTCGATCGAGTAGCTCTTCTTCGACCTCTAGAAAAAGATTTTCCCTTAGCGTTGTCCAGATAGATAATTCCGACATTGGCTTGATGATAGGTCCAAGATCAAAGAGAAAGAGCAATATGCCTGGATGATCTTTGTCGCTGACTCTCTCTTGCCTCACGGCGTGCCAGTCGTCACTCTCATGGAAGTTGACGAGAGTATACCGTGAACTGTTCTGAACGATATCTTCCAGTGTATTCAAGGTTCCGGGAGGAGTGACTAGGATAGAAGCTTCACGAGAAGCGCGCCCAGGATGGCTGCCCAGAAACATGCCAATGAATATATTTGGTATTATAGCCCGAGAGGGCGGCCCAAGGACACCTGTCGTATGCGTATAATATGCTGCACCGAAGGTGTCGATGAGTATCAAGACAGCGAGAATAGTGCAGATGTATCCTTACAGGATGTTACGATCTGCGTGGAGAGAGTCTCGGTGCCTGTCGAGTCTGAAAGTTGATACATCTAGCAAGGGTGGTTCGAGAATGAACAACATAGTGACTGCGAAGGGTATATATAGCTACCGTCAGTCTCTGAGGCTCATTACCAGGTCTGAGCCCCCAATCAAACACTGACTGAGCTTGATAGTAACACAAAAGACCTGCGATACGAGTTAAAGTCTAAGCACAGTCAATGCGACACAGTTCGAACGACGATCAGCATACTGTCAAATCCCAGATAAGCACAACAGTCAAAGCAAGAGCCCACACCGCGATTCTATAGACCTATAACGCCCTCTGCCTCATACGACTGCTCACAGTCCTCAACCCTGCATAGACCTTCCCTGGTGGCGAACCGAGAATAAGAGAAACTATGGCATCCCGGGCAATTTTGATGTTCTGGAATGAACCGAGGATGTGGATTTTGCTATTACGAACGAAATGCTTTCAGTGACAAGACCCAAAGCCGTACCAAATCAACTCACGTATCCGCGAGAACGATTCGCGTACGGCTCGCATTTTCAATTGTAAATTTTGTCTTGCCATCTTGCCCTGCAATACGACCTACACAACATTGTTGAATGTCAGGATAGCAGAGGAACAGAGTCGACACACCGATAGCGCGTGAAAGGTGATCTCCATGTAGAGTCTTCACATCCTTGATTTCGAACGAGTCGAGATAAAGATCGTCCATCCGTAAAAGAGCGATCGCGTCCTAGATATATCAGCTTGGTATGAGGCAAGTCGAATGTGTACAGGCCATGTGCGTACATTGACGTCGAATCCGAGAGCAAAGGATTTCACAAAATCAGCACCCTTCTGCAATGCCCCCACTTCTTTTGTGTGTTTCGAAGTCTATTAAGTATGATGAGCTCAATCATAGCAAGTCATACATTATGCATACCCTGATTTCCACAGATCTTCGAGGGACGTTCATCCTCACTTGCAGCCCAAGTATCTCGGTCAACGGACCAAATATATTCACCCATTCTTTCTTGAGGGGGGTCATACGATGTGGGGGTATAGCGACTCTCCTGGTTTCAGACTTGAGGGTTGCGCGTTGCGCGGAGGCAGGTAATTCCGGGAAAAGAGGTGCGGAGGTATCAAGAGGAATGGTAGCGGCATCGACATCAATCATGAGGGCATCGTCTTCATCATCCTGTGTTCTGACTGTCTTGGCCGAAGGCTGCTGCTGGATCCTCTCGTCGACTTCGACATCGCCTGTGCGCTTTTTGTGAAGTTTTCGGCGATTCTTCTTCTGTGTGGTAGACGAGGTACTTGGTAGAGTAGAGACGACAACCATCACTATACTTTTTCGATTGTTCGCCTCTAGATGCTGTTTTGGCCGAGATATGCTGGTGAATCAAGTACGACCAAGCAGGGACAACGAGGTAGAAGGCAAGAAACTGTTTGGCTTTGTGATGCTTTGAAGCGCGATAGGCGCCCTCGCAACAATTTCGACGAAATTGCCGCCCATAATTCATTAGCTCATCGACTCGAACGTCGAGCTCCATCTCACCTTGAATTTCACCCGCCCGCCCTGTCGCGGCTTTATGACCTCTGTAGGTCAGGCCATTCTCCCTGCAATATCTTACTCTACATCCGTCGTCTCGTAGGAACTTAACTGCTCCACAGTATCTTGAATGTCTGATTTGCTCCCGATATCCGAATCATACTGAAGGACTACTACTGGGACAATCGCTCGCATCTATGTCTACCACCGCTGCCAGCGGATCAGCAGTGGATCTGAATGATAGTAGAGCGGAAGGTGTGTGGACTGCATGAGAACCTCTCAAAATCTGACCGGATTGCGTAGCTCTGCATGCTCTGCTAAGCTCGTTGTCGCTCAATACCTCTGACAGCAATGAAGGCGATGGAAAACTGAGCGCAGAGCAGGTTCGAAAGATCTCAAATAAGCTAGGTGAGATACTAGGGAATGACGTCGAGAAAGGCGACAGCGCCAGGCGAAACGAGAAGGGTGAGGTACGTCTGCATGCCTTGGATCGAAGACACGGATTAACATACATTCTCTTCTCCAGCTGCTCAACGAGGAGGGGCTGCCCATCATTGATATCAATGAGCCTGTCAGTGCCTCCGACACCGCCGAACCTGATCAGTTCACCAATTTTGACGATCCTGATTTACTTCCATTATGGGCGTTATCTCCCGCAGAGAAAGCCCGCAGGAAGGCAGAGCGCGAACGTATTCTGGATGAATTTGAGGAGGAAGAAAGACTAGAACAACTTCGAGATACTGAGGCTGCACGCGCAAGATGGCACGAGGAGATGGAGAAGCGAAAGGAGGCGGCTAAAACGGAGATTGAGAACTTGAAGAGAGCACGAGAGCTGCAGAAGAAAATGGGTCGGGCGTTATTGAGAAGCGTTGTTGAGGGCAGAAATCAAGAGGAGAAGGAAAAGCTAGAGATGGAGAAGGCCGACCAGGAGGCTGCTTCGAAGAAGTTATCCTTGAAGCCGAAGAAAAGTGTCTCGTTCGTGGAGGAGCCTATAGAAGCGGGGTCGTCAACGTCTAGTAAAGACAAAGACGTTGACTGGGGCGATGTAACTCCAGGGCGGCTGCGAGCGAAAAGCGAGCTCTCGTCACTCATGAAGGACCGTACCGATAAACTGCCGATGAAAATGCACGTTGTCGAGCGGCATCCTAGGGCGTTACAGTCCCCAGAGCCTTCTGCTGCTGAAGGTGATTCAGATGATGAATCCATAGCCGGATCCCTCGTTGCTGCAGACTCTGAAGACGGTGAAGTGTTATATTCAGACCATATCTCTGAGTCAGAAGATGAGGGCCAACATAGTCCATTATCGGGATCGGACGAAGAAGATGGCCTCCCCGTTGACGAGGAACTTGAAGATTGGGGAGGGGAGGATTTTGATTACGCTCGGCATCAGCGTGAAGTTGCCATGGAATATTACGAGAAACGTAAAACCATTGGTGCAGAAGCTTCTGGCGCACTGCGCGCCCATACTCACTACGAAGACGAATGGAACCAGCCCGTAAGTGTCGCAAAAATACACGTATCTCTTTATTCTACTGAAAACATGAATCATAGGAGGTGCCTTTGGAAGCGACTCTTGCTTCTGTGCCCCCGAAGCCTTCCATTTCGCGCTTTAAAGCTGAACACTCCCCTCTTACCCATTCGAGCACAAGCACCTTGGCTTCTCATTCCCTGAGTGGATCAGTCCTTCCATCTTCACAATCTACTTCTCTTAAGAGCGCAGTACGAATGGGCAAGTTGCAAGACGGCAAGCTTTTAGGCGGGGAAGAGGGCGACAGCGATGGCGATATAGACGCAGAAGACGAAAATGCACGGGCAATGCTAGAAATGTTGAGAAGGGGCGAAGTGACAAATATTGGCCCGACGTCTCAGTCTTCTGTGGCCGAAGTACCACGGGTACAAGTTGCGAAGTCGTCGGAAGGGATGCCAGCACAGCCGGCGGGCACTGCGAAAGCTTCCAAATTCAAGCTGTCCTTGTCACAGCCAATGCCGGCACACGCTTCACAACCTGAAACAGACTCGCTGCTGAGCACACCTATCATGAGTGCTCAAAGATCCTCTCCGAAGATGGCATCACCCCATGACGGCATACCAGTCGCCCACACCACTCTTTCTTCACAACATCCGAAGCCGGCGAGAAGGCAAATGCCAAGAGTGACAGAGGGCTCTTCCTATTCCCCTCCCCCGGTAGTATCACGACAACAGGGAGCATCGTCTATGACGCGGTCCGCTTCATCTCAACCTGCATTTCATAGCGTTGTCCTGGAGCCACCGTCTTCTTCGTTACAAGCGATTACGCCGACTTCGCTCTCCCCCACGTCGACGGTAGTCCCGGCATCTACCTCAGAACGATCCTCCCCGGTGGCCACACCACCTGCACTTGCAACACCACTACGACAAACGGTCATGGAGCGGCGTCCGCCCGTTGTTGCATCATCTAGGGAGCCAACGGCTCGCGCCTCTACCGATGAAGATATCCAGACGGGAGGTAAACCAAAGATGTCGCGCTTCAAAGCTGGGAGATCTCGATAGTGTCCGTTGGCCATTTGTACTTACAACGATAGCATCATTTTATGTCATCTTGGCAGCACCGTCCAGCGCAAAACTCGAATTGCGGGTCAATTTCAGTCGTAGCGACATATGCATGATCATGACTTCGCGCGTGCGCTTCTCCTCTCACAATACAATCAATAAACCCTCGAAAAGGATGTCGCACAAAGAAAACGCAAAAGCGATCGCACGAGAGTGTTCGTCAAGCCGACGCTCGATTCCTATCCATAACTTGGGCTAGGCGCTACATTCCCCTTGTTTATATTGTACCAGCGTCCGGCTCCATCCTTGGCCAAATCGCGTACGGGGTACCCACGGAAAGGTGAACAGACCCGACGATGTTATTGACGTTCTTGTAGATACCGGACAACGCCTTGGAACCCCCGGAGTATAAGTTCAACCAAAGTCGTTGAACGAAGTAGGCGAAAAAACGATGATCTCCAGTGTCGGAAACAGTCCGATAGTGTGTTCTCATATACAATGCAAACGATGTTGAAATCAAAGAAGAAACAGAATCTACACAACGAAGCGCGAATGATATATCAAACTAGTCCACGTCAACCAAAGAATGTACATACTACTCAGAACCGTCAACATTTTTGTCCTTAGAATTGTTATACTGGTCGGGACTGGTCTGAGAGAGTAGACTGAGAATATCATGAGCTGAAAAAATCAATATCCGATTCGTGAAGACACGACGTACTTTTGCAGCGCTGCTTCATTGACTTCAGGAGATTGTCCATCTCCAATCATGATTTTTACACCCACGCTTGGGATGCCTTTCACCACGACATATAGCCAGCCAGGTCCAGGAGGGTAGATGTTACCATCTGGTGGAGCCGCAACGGTGAGGGTCTGTTTGTCGCCAGCTAATGAGGATGCAAGACGGACGAGACGCGAGTTCGCATGCACAGCATGCGTCACATATCCGAGGTCCATCAAGACAACTAGTATAGCCAGTTGTTAGTTTGACAGCCAAGACAAGACGAAGTACGCGTACTTTGAACATTAGCATTCTGTAAAGAATTCGGCAGTTGTATCTTTAACTCAGTAGTATGATTGAAGTCGATCTGCTTGGGTGCATTGACGATTGAGGGTCGGTCTCCAGACATATAGGGCGGACAAAGCCACTCCACTCTGTACTCCGTTCCATATTTCACTTCACTGCGGTCGAGGTTGGGATTACTACCCGCAATCATGATCTGCCCCGACGGTGTCAGAGTTGCTATCGAGTGGTACAACCTAGGAATGTCGCTCGTCGGCATACCGCCTGATGAAAATCGTTGGCCTGTTGGCGCAGATGGGTCGTAGAGCACAGGAGTGAACGCTGGGTTGTCGGCGTTGGATGCGCCGACTTGGTCCTTGACATTACCATAGCCGGAAATGCCTGTGCTTGCGCCGTTCACGATGAGGATCTGACCGGTAGGTAGAAGAACCGCGTCGGGCATCGTACGCGCCTGTGGCATCTGTTCTACCTGCCACCCAGCCGCAATACCAGCGTCTGTAAGGACCATGCGAGAACACTGAGCAGATGCAGAGTCTTGAGAGGAGATCTCATAGCCGGGCTTCGTGTCATCCACTGCGGAGCCACCGCAAAGGAGTACTTCCGGCGTATAGTTATTTTCGGGCGTAAGAGGGAGTAGAAGGCCAGTGCCGGTCATGGGATAAGTGACACGGACACCATTAGGGATGCTTGGGAGTCGCCTCTCTATGTTGCTTCGCCAGTCATAGATCATCGCGTCATTATTTGCAGCGATGAAGACCTTGCCATCAGGGAGTGAAAAAACAATTGGAAAAAGGTTGGAGCTGAGAGTGTCCACGAGAAACGGAAGGTGCACAGGCAATCCGTTAGACCCATGTATGTCCTTAGGAGGGAAGTATTCGACGGTGGGGTTATTAGTGGTTGAATTGTTAATCCAACCGCCTTTGAGAGAGCCGCCGACGATCATAGCTGAGCCATCAGAGATACGCAAGACAGTATTGTACCACCGCGGGCTTGCCATGCGGATTCTTGAGTGGTTTTCGTATATGTTACAGTTCTCAACATCGTCCGAATCGCATGGTTCGAAAATACGGATTGCTTGGAGGCCATCGACGTCTCCAAAGTCAGCGGCAGCAGTGTGATCTTCCACAACCGGGTTGCCACCAACGTTGATGAGCGTGCCGTTCCGCAGGAAGGTTCCACCTGCACAAAATGAATTTGACTGCATTGCCAAAGGAGTGACGGCTTGAGTCTGCAGGTTATAGAGCGCCGCCCAAGCAGGATGCCCGGAAATGGAGAGCGGGTTATGCTCAACTTTGTCCACTATGATCGCATGAGTCTCAGATATAACGGCCAGTTGCATAGCGTGGACGCCAGTGTTGCCGTTTTGCGTCAAAATCCACTGAGAATCAGGAGCGGAAGCTAGATTAATTGACGAAGAGTAATTCTCTTGAAAGCTTTGGGGAGAGACCGTGATGTCTTGCTCTGGTGGAGCTGGCGCAGGAATAGACTGCGCGGACTCCGAGTCGGGAGACATGGTGATTACGAAAGCGTCAACGTCCATTTTTATTCCCTTGGACTCGTTTCGTTTCTCTCCGGAGTTGATGATCTTGAGGGTATGCCTATCAGGAGTGAGATCAAAGGACCAGAACAAGCGTTGCTGCCGGCGAGGGTGAGTGCTCCAGGCGTCCACATGTTGCACGAGCTCTCCGTCGATATATACCCTTGCAATGCCATGCCATTTGTCTGTGTTCCCGAACCATTCGACTCCGGTGCCCGTGAACTTGAAGGACATCGATGCGCCTGCCTGCGAAGTTGTACGGAGTGTTTGATGTACATAACCAGCCGAGAAGAGGTCCTTCCAGGTTCCCGAGTAATGCAGAAGTCGTGAAGAAGAGTCGTAACTTTTTGTTCCAGGGGCAACATAATATGGCGTGAACGTCGTTGGTTTTGTAGAACCTGGTGTCGTATGACCGTTCCACGCACTGTGAGAGGCCAGACACGTAGAAATTGAGACGACCAGCGCAAAAAGTAACATAAAAGAGCGAAATGCCGACATCGAGAACGGCCGGGTGAAAGAGAGAGGTGTCCGAGCTGGAGATAGCGTCGAGGTCGTCTCAAGGAATGCAGGATGTCTTTCGAACCTAGAGCGCTCGTGAAGTTATAAAGTCCGACACTCCGCGACCATCATCATTTCCCCTACTGTACCGGCCACAACTTAACATGGACTTCTTCCCGAGATCTGCAGCTCAGAGAAAAAGTCTTATGGCTCAACAGATTTACATCGGTATGTAGCAAAGCTTGTTGAATTAAGAGGCATCCACCAGTGGATTACATGCGTTACACGGAAAGTTCAGTGATATCAGGTAATATCATGCGATCCAGACACCTCCTGCTAATCCGTTCGCCGTGAGCATCCCTTCCCCTTCTCTCTCAAAGACAATACCGTTGTGTCTGGGATACTCATAGTATCGGATCTTGGGCTTAGAAACATTTGCGCGCGGTCGCGGCGGCCGAGACACCATGACCTCGCCCTTGGGGATGCCTTCACCAGGACTAACAGGCTCGATGGATGAAGAACGAGAGGACTGGCTTCCGCTGAGAAGAGGGACACTGCAGTCAGATGACAAGCAATCAACATTAGCATCGCGGTCCGGGATCAATTCGTAGGGACGCAAGCCGGGAGAGCTGAGCGTTTTGCGAAAAAACGGGCCAGGTTCAGAGTCGTCTTCCTCGTCCTCGGTGCGAGAATTTGATATCACTATCTAGTCATCAATATCGAAGACTGTGATGTGTTTAAATCGGTTGCTTACTGGCATTGAGCGATTCGTCGGATGACCTGCGCTCGTGGTTTCCGGTCATCTTGCTTGCTGATGTATTCACCTCCGGCACGAGGATAGAATTTGGTCGCTCCGTGTCAACCACTTGGGAATCTTCTAGCCCAATGTGAGTGTCTGGACTGCCGAGAACTGAGCACACGCTTGCATATCCCAGGAGTTGAGTGTCGACGTCGCCGGGGCTCTTCAGACTTTGCAGCCAATCTCCGTCACAGTCGTGCATGCCAGTGAAATTAGTGGAGTGACCGGTAAGATTATCTTTAGGAATATCCGTAGAGATGTGCAAAGCAGGCAGGCGTGATTTGGGACGGCCATTTCTGTATTCAACTGGGAAGTGCGGCTTGTGTCGTAAAGGCGGCGGCTGGTCAACAAATCGCACGGGAGACTTGGGAGCAGGAATTTGGCTGGAATCCTCGCCCATATTGGCTGGCCGTAGAGGGTTTATGTGAGGTTGTCGTTTGAGGATGGACCGATGTGGAGAGGATGGTGGGGATGTGGACATGGCAAGGGGCCTCTAGTCAAGGTTAGTAGTGAAGTTGGATGTTGGACGTTGGATGTTAGTGGTTAGAGAAAAAGTTCAATGATACCTGCAGCTCTGTGCGGAAAGTAATTTATATACATGTACAGGGCCGTTGAATCCCTCTTTTGGCTTGTGGCCATTCCCGCATACCATCTGACCGACGTTAACAATAAGTACGACATCAAACCGCATCGCTTTATCCCAACAAAACTCACTCGCCAATCACTTACGAATCGAGTACTTATTGTGCATAGCCTTGCATAGCGCAACTGCAAGTTCAGCAATGCATCTTCGACGTTCTTCTCGGGAAAATGTGGGTACCAAACAAGAGAACAAATAGCGAAACGCGACTGAGGCACGTGCACTTGAGCGCTTAACTGACTACCTTTCAAGTTCGTTTTCTTTTCGTGATTCTTCGTATTTTACGGTGCAGCTGGAAAGGTAAACACAAACAATTCGCATAAATTCCCTGCAGCATGACCCGAGGCCAACCGCTGCCGTAGAAGTCGGAGCCGTAGCTCTCAATCTATCTCGTGCTCCGCGTCAAAGCCATCCAGTGCAGCCTCGCGGTCTGCGTCAGAGCCGGGAGTGTCACTCTAGATGCGTACGCGTTCCGATAACGTGTCAATGAAACGGTCAAGCAGACTGAATACTACTCCTAAATAGCCCATTGGCAGTGGCGAGGGCCCTTTGAACGTTTTCAATGTTTACATATGTACTTGCCGGAGCTCAACCCATCATTCCGCTGTCTTCTATGTGCTGCTTGGAGTATCGCACCATGTTCTCAACTTCTAGCATATCACCGCGACTACCACATTGTAACGGATCGGGCTTGTCGTTCCCTTATCATTTCC